>CANNZV010002355.1:0-101973 GCA_947561585.1 Caprella mutica | reverse complement strand
AGACAAAAATTAGAGATTTTCATTGTTACTACCTATATAGCTTTTGCTGACTACATCAATTCTCTAGAATAATTCTACCTTCCATATATCTGTAACAAAATCAAATGTGTTTTATTACAAAACTGATACCTGAAAGGGACTATGGATTGGCACGTGCTGCCCTGTCCTGGCGCATTAGTCTGCTGACGCAATGTGCAGTATGATGCAATGCAGACAGCTTATAGTATAGTTTTTATAAATAAAACACATTTGATTTTGTTACAGATATATGGAAAGTAGAATTATTCTAGAGAATTGATGTAGTCAGCAATAGCTATATAGGTAGTAACAAAAAAAAACTCTAATTTTTGTCTCATATTTTAATATTCAATAGATTAATTACTATTAATAAAATATAGGATATATAGCTGAAATATGTAGAAAGACGGTATCCAACATACAACCATTGGTGATAAAATTCATTGTCATGTCCAGGTTTTCCACCCTTCTCCTGATGATGAATAGGGTTCTAGGTAAATTCCATCTTGGAAAATTCCACCGCGGAAAGTTCCACCAGGTAAGTTCCACCGCTGGAAAGTTCCACCACGGAATATTCCACCGCCGGAAAATTCCACCACGGAAGATTCCACCGCATAATAATGGAAAAATAAGTTTTTTTTGTGGTAACTGAACAACATTTCTTTAGTTAAAAAGTTAAAAAAATTTAAGAATATGATATTTTAAGTCAAGGGCTAAAAGATAAGCTAAGGCCAACATACGAAATAAAAGATAGATCAGACAATCTTTTAAATATGAATCAGTTAAATTTATAATAAAATTTCAATCGTGTAAATTGAGCAATAAAGTTTTGCTGGCCCAAGTTCCTGCAGTTAGATTCCGTTCGATTCTCCTTTAAACATATATGTTGAAACTGAAAATAAGGTTGATGTTTATTTGTAACATAAATTTTATTTTATATAAATTATCTATCACCCAAGTGTTTAAATGTACAAATATATATTTAAATTAGCGGCAATAAAAGGTGGAATCAATAGATAAATTTGATACTGAAATAAAATGTTTAATTATTATAACACGTACAGAGTTTCTTTAGATATGAAATATCTTAATACAAATTCGGTTAAGCAGGTCGCTGGTTTAAATTGACTCTAAAGAAATGACACTAACAACTTGTTTGCTGCTTAATATTAACCTTTTCAATAATGAATATAAACCTAACAAAATTTCATTTTTTGTGCCAAATATTAAAATTTGAACTTCAGTGTTTCTGTTGATAGATTCAAGAAGCTAAATTTAGCACACTGTTTATTTGTATATTTTTTCAAAATTGTGGAATCTTCTGCGATGGAATTTTCCACATCTGCCATTTAACGCCGGTGGAATCTTCCGTTGTGGAATTTACCGGCCACGGATGAATAGATATCTTTCTATACGAAAGCTTGAAAACTAAAGAAACCTTCAACGCAGAGTTTAAATAACCTCTAATATTGTCTTTGTAATTCAAGTTTTGAAATATCAGACAAAAGGACGATTTTTTCAATCACAGAAACTTATAATCTCCTGTTCATGATTTTAAGATTGTTGAATAATTATTTTCAAGTTATGAATTATTAAAATAGATTGAATATTCATATATATTGACACTGTCATATTTAGCACTTTCAATTTTTATTTACTTATGAAATTTGATCATCCATATCTACTTTTAGCAGTAATAACTATTACTGCTTATTATTGTTCTGAAAATATTCATACTAAACGTAATCACTGTTTAACAAGAGGTTATTTAAACTTAACGTTGAGGTTGAGTTATTCAACTTATGTTGTAATTTAAACATCAGTTTCCTTGTTTCTGATGATGGATGGAAATCTTTCTATTCGAAAGCTTGAAACCCCCCAAAACACCATCAACATTGAGTTTAAGTAACCTCTTGACAAAACTTATTCCTGTGTTTAATTATTTAGATAATTGATTATTGATGTAATATCTATTATAATATTCTGTGTGTAAAAATTGTACGAAATACTAATATTATGCTAAATAAAAATATTGTACACTATTTGTTTTTATTTCCAATTTGAATTTAATAGACGAAAAATTCCTGTTCGGCTTTCATTTTATATTAATTGTTTCCTGAAGCGTATACATTTTCCAATAATAAGTTTCATCATTTGATGGGAGTATATATATAAGATATTGGATCAACCCTAACATGATAATATGAAACTATGTCAAACCGTGAGTTTATTCTGTCTTGGTGACTAGCGTAACACAAAAAAAGTGCGTGAGATAATGGCATTCAATAAATGTATAGTAGGAAGAGAAATAAGAGCAACAGGGGTGGGGTTAGGTGTGATAGTAAATGTTATTGTAACTTTAAACCAGTCTTCATTTATAATTTTAAATTTGGTGGTGTCCGAATGCAAGAGATTATTTCGGACACCACCAAATTTAAATGTTATTGATGTCAATTTCCTATATGCTCTAAGAGGACATATCGGTTCTCTTTAATATGATGTACATTGTCCGGTAAGTTGAAGAAATCATATTTCATACTGTTCCATTTATTAGAACACGTGTACTCTTACATTAGTTAAAGAACTATTGTGATTTATTGATTGCTCTTTCTTACTGTTCAATATGTTTACTTTGCCTGAAGATTACAAGAATATTATAAAAATATTGTTTTATGTCAAAATTGATTTTGGGCATAAAGGGTTTTGTAAGTTACAAACTATCAATGATACCTGCAAGTACCTTCGATAATATTAAAAATAAAAAATGATTAGTTCATTTCACTTCCTGTCCAAGAATATTCTATCTTAGTTATTTCTACCTCAAACTTGTTCCTACCTGAGTTACTTACTTTCTAGCTTGACTATCTAACTCACTCACTAACTAGCCTCTTATACATTTTATGATAATTCTTTTCATCTACCTTTACTAGATAACATTGAACCTTTGTCACTTATTTTAATCAAAGACTCGGATATCATTAATCCATTATCAAGATGATTCTTTGTTTTTATTATTCACTAAGCTTATATTCACAAAGCTTATATTTTCAATCCAAAAGTGTATTTACGTTGTTCTTAATTGCATTATTTACATCATTATCTTTGAGAGCTTTATTTACCTTTAACATTTATTAGTCAACTTACTTTTTATTTATTATTTTTGACTTATCAGGTGTATTTATTATTTTACACTTGAATTGGAAATCTGCTATGAAAGCTCTTTATTTTATTTCCCCCCTATCATAGAGCTAGTTGGATAATGTGACTTCAGTTATCATTATTGAAGCGACAGTAAAAAAACTTGTTGGTGTATTTGATTTTATTCGCCTATCTCCATAATATGGCATGCGAAACTGTTAATTCTACATGATCATGTGCTGAATGAAGTTTTAGGGAAGAACAAGTGCAAAGAGTTTAAAATGGCACCATAAACATTATCAGCAGGCTTACGTTTACTTCGCCGCTATCAATTTTGAACTAATACTACACACAGAGAAAGGATTAGTTGAATCAAATCATATTTGATTTGTTTTGACTAAATTTTATGGTTTATCTGTGCGCCTACCTACGTGGTGAGTTGCAGGTACTATTTAATATGAGTTAAATTGACGTTGGTTAAAACAACACATATGTGAGTTGATTATTTTTAATTCCCGATGGTCACAACAACTACCTGTGATAGTCAAAACTGCTCGTGATGGTTGAACCAATTATATGTAATGGTTAAAACAACTACAAAACAAGGTTACATCAACTACTTGTGTTTGTTTCTCCAATCACTCCTATGTGTTATATCAACTACTCGTGTTGGTTATATCAACTACTCGTGTAGGTTATACCAACTGCTTGTGTAGGTTATACCAACTACTCGTGTAGGTTATACCAACTACTCGTGTAGGTTATATCAACTACTCGTGTAGGTTACATTAACTACTCGTATAGGTGATATCAACTACTCGTGTAGGTTATATCAACAACTCGGTTAGGTTATATCAACTACTCGTGTTGGTTATATCAACTACTCGTGTAGGTTATATCATCTTCTCGTGTTGGTTATATCAACTTCTTGTAAACTAAGTAAATGTATATCAACTATTATAGTGTAGGTTGAAATATCGGTCTGGTTAGCAGTAGCCAGACTTTTTACAAGACTTTTTCAGTCACTATATTTACTCTATTAAATTATAATCTCGAGTTAGGTCCCGGTATCAATTAGATTAGACTATTTATTTTCTAGGACCAAATCTAACATGTTCACATTTATTTTCTACTTTTGCTTTTAATTTTTGCTTTTTAATTTTGCTTTTTAATTTTTAAAAATAATTGATCACCTAGACCTATCCTTGTTTTTTGAGATGTTTTCGATCCTATGAATTGATATATGGTTATCAGTTGTAAATTAATAGATTAGATTGAATAAGTAATCTCATTAGGTCAGTTTATAAATAAGTAGTTAGATGACATAAATAACTTTACGTAGTGATAAATAGGTAGGCTAGATGAATTAATTAACCAGGCTAGATTACAAAAGTTGATAAATCTTTGATATGCTGCAATTGTAGTATAACTTAATGAATAATAAATTAATGATAAAGCCTTTATCTTCTAAACCATATTTTAGTGCAATTCATCTTACTCATAGGCGCTGATATTGAAATATGCTAATAGAATTAACAAGGTCAAATTGAAACGAAATATAAACATTTAAGTTTTAGATTTATTATTTAGAAGTACAATTTGAATTCTCGTCACTTTCTTTCACGACTGTAGGTTGCCAATTCCTGAAATAAGAGATTCGTATATTAATATATATTGAATAGAAATTCACAGTATCGTTCATATACATTATCAATAACATCACCTACTCTTTTTCTTTTTGTGATGAGATAGCGACAGCTTCGATATTCTTTTCATGTCTGGAATCCCTAAAAGCATATGAAAAAGTAAGAGCTAATCATATTGCAAATACATATTTAAAAATCATCTAATATTTTCAAATACTTACTTTGACCTAGCATAATTGTTCCTGAACCATTCAAAGGAATTGAAGAGGACTCCGATAGTTGATGACGTTGATCTACTTCATCAATTCTTCATCAAGATCTGAAAGTAGATTCAGAAAATATAGAAAACCATATATTGATAAAGAAATGAAAAGAATTATTAACTGAGAATTTTTTTCATATAGGTAAATTATTTATATAAAATGTTAAACTAATTATAAATCTTCAGATGCAGTATAAATTTAGCTCTAATAAATGCAATGGATTTTTCTAGCTAATCCTCATAATTTTGTTCATTATACATTCATAATCTAGACATTAATTAAATACCAAGAAAGTATAATATATCAAAAGGCTCACCTCTGGTTGGAGGAGAACACCTGGACGGTGTTCTCCTCTGACTACCTCCCTGGATGGAGTTCTCCCAGTCATAGAAAACTAGGGTCAAGTAGGTAAATTGCGGCACTTTAACTAACTGCGGTCTCTTATCTCAGAAACATTAATAACCATCATGACTTCAAGGCACTCGTGAAATGAATAGAACCTATCATAAATTGAGCTTAAATTATGATGTTCAACAATTCAGTATATAGCTTAACTAATTTCAGAATGATTTTGAGACTCTCTTAATAGGGTAACAATTAGAAATTAAAGAACCGAATTTGGCTGTGTAACCCTACCTATAGGTACACCAACTAGTTTTAAAATGTATAGATTATCAGACCACTTTACTTGAGATACTAGGATAAGTTCCGAAATATCGGACGGCTCCACATTTTCGGTCGCGTAAGAAAAACTATATTAAATTAACTTTTATTTTAATTAGCTATTAGGTAGCTATATACTACATTTCATACGTGACCGAAAATTTGAAATCTCCTGATAATTTGGAACCCTATTCTGAGGACAGCGCAGTAACTGCCTAGCCTATGTAGAAGGGGTGTAGGTCATAGCCCCCCCGGTCATGAACCCCCCCGGTCAAGAGCCCCCCCCGTTCAAGAGCCCCCTAGGTCATAAGCCCCCCCCCCCCGGTCATGAGCCCCCCGGTCACGAGCCCCCCTGTTTTTAAATCCTTATTTACCTATACTATTTAATCCTTATTGACACTTTTGTAGTTCATTACTGAATATACATAAAATATATGTATATCGGGGGGCGTGCCTTCCCCCGAACCCCCCTGCCAGGTCATTAAACAATCATGAAGTGTGCAGTACAACAAACTAGCGGATACAACAAACTACATTAGTAACTCTCAGTTATTTCTATCTAAGTAATTCTTCATTTGTTTATAACTAGGTAAATAAGGATTAAAAAAACAGAGAGGGGGGGGGGGGGCTCATGCCCGGGGAAGCTCATGACCAGGGGGGCTCTTGACCGTACCCCATGTAGAAGGTATTGACACTGAAAAGAAACAGCTAGGTAGGTATGATGCTTAAATAAGTTAACATATAATAATCTAGGAAAATTAGTTTGGATATCAGTTTACAAACTGGAAGGCAGTAATCAAAATTTATTATTACAAAAGTTATATACTGATAATCAGCTCTTCAAATAACTACCTATAGCCACCAAGCTATCAATCACCAATATTTTAGAATATTTAGGCAGACATTTATCAATTTATTAATGGAATTAATTAATAATCGATCGGCAGCGATAATACTATTTAATGCATATAACGCTATTGTTTGCACTTGAACTAAAATGGTATTGAGGAGCGTTCACATTCAACACGTAACACACTTGAAACAAGATTTAAACTGAGAAGTGTTATGCGAATAATTTAGCTTTGATGAAAGCATAAGTTGCCACTTACTCATTTGATTGAACTCACGCCTAAACTTAAAAAAAAGTAGCACTAACTCTCATAGTAAGTTAATTTATACACCAGATAAATAAGATTAATAGTCTTTGTGGGTTACATTATCACACTATGTCATAGTTGTTTTAACTCACACCTAAACTTACAAAAAAGTAGCGCCAACTCTCATAGTAAGTTAATTCATACACTGCAGAATACACTGGATTAACAGTCTTTGTGGGTTACTATAACACACTATGTCATAGTTGATTTAACTCGCACCTAAACTTAAAAAAGTAGCGTCAACTCTCATAGTAAGTTAATTCATACACCAGATACATTGAATTGACAATCTTTGTGAGTTACTTCAACACACTATGTCCTTGTTGTTTTAACATATGTTCAAACTCCCAAAATGTAAGTCCAACTCTCATAGTAAGTTGATTCAATCCATAAAATGATTTGAATTAACTATGTTTGGTGACACACACGTCATAGTTGTTTTGACACACATGAAAACATGAATATAGTCAAACCAACTCACGTAATAAATTGATTCAAAGCATAAATTGTTGACCCATTAAATATGAGTAAACTTTTTTCTCTGTGTACAAACTACTTTATTAAAAAAATAGCGAGCATGGTTTTCTTATACATACCACGATTATCGTTAACTTATTTTCATTTGTTGGAGGTGTTGTTCCTTGTTAGAAATCAGTATCTAATATTAGAATTAATTATTTGTAAACATTCAAATTATTCTGATTTAAGTGATTACAAATAGTAAAAGATTAATAAATTATTAATATTAACAGCCATGCTGAAATATGGTGAAAGTTGCAACACCTAGAAAAATCATGCTGATAAAGTTGATTAGTGCAAAATTAGATACCTACACATATATTAAAACACCTGTTATGGATAGCAAGTAATACGACTAATAAGCAGATATTTATACTCTATCTTTGATAAGAAGTTAACAATGTCATTTAATAATAAAATTGTTTTGTAGATTTTAAGTTTTGCTCATCAAAGAAAATAATATTTTTATTTTATTCGAAGACTGACACACTGTCTAATCTTTTTACAATTATTACAGTTTAAAAATTTAGAATGACGACATCGAGAGGAGTATGAAATTCTCATGTTTATTTTGGCGCTGTAGACAGGATAATAACAACGCAGGACATATTATTATTAACATCCTCTATTGGACATCAATTTAGGTACAGAAGGCTCAGGCGCAGATAACACGACGGAATGTTACAACACTAAAATATTTACCTTAATCTTTTTGGCTCTACAAGACATGATAAAATGTTTTTTTTCAAAGAAAGGGAGAAATGTTTGGAAGAAGTATCTAACACTAGAATTAATTATTTTCAATTAATCAAATTAATCTAATATTAATGATTACAAATAGTTAAAGATTGATAATAATATTAACAGCTGTGATCAAATATGATGAAATTGATAACACCTAGAAAAATTGTGCAGAGGTGATCAGTGAAAAATTAGAACTTGTCATTATAGTTTAGAACTTCTCGTTTGTCATTTGAAATAGTCATTTTTTAATTGTTAATTACTATCATTCATTCTACTCTCTCTTTTCACTCAATTTGAGAATATTATATCATTTTTTTATATTTCAATTTTTTAGTCAATCTGTTGATTTTCTATTTAATCAATTGACTAATCAATTTTGCTAATTGATTAATCATTTAATTAATTAACTAATCATTTTAATCAATTAACTAATCAATTTAATCAATTAACTTATAAATTTAATCAACTGACTAATCCATTTAATCAATTGACTAATCCATTTAATCAATTGAGTAATACCTTTAATCAATTGACTAATCAATTTAATCAATTGACTAATAAATTCGATAAATTGAGGAAAAGTTATGGAAATATTTACGAATAGGTATTTACTAATAGTTATTGACTAATAGTTATTGACTAATAGTTATTTACTAATAGTTATTGACTAATAGTTATTGACTCATAGTTATTGACTAATAGTTATTGACTAATAGTTATTGACTAATAGTTATTGACTAACTAACAGTTATTGACTAATAGTTATTGACTAATAGTTATTGACTAACTAAGAGTTATTGACTAATAGTTAATGACTAATAGTTATTGATTAATAGTTATTGACTAACTAATACTTATTGACTAATAGTTATTGACTAATAGTTATTGACTAATAGTTATTGACTAATAGTTATTGACTAATAGTTATTGACTAATAGTTATTGACTAATAGTTATTAACTAATAGCTTTCCCGTGGATTAGTTTGCCGAACATGTGATTGTCTTGAAACTAATCCAATTCAAATCAATGCTTTAATAATAAAGTTGTATTAAAGTTTATGTTCTGGAACACAATGATTATACACCCTGTAAAATATGAAACTAAAGACACGAGCAATCGAATAAAACAATTTTAGATAGCATGTTCAGAGACCTTAATCTATTTCGTCAATATTTACCAACTCTTTTCAGTTCAAACCTATTCAGTAATGTGAATACAATCATCAGTACACACTACACCTGCTCTGATTATAGATACATTAATTTTCAGGTCTATAGTGTTGGAAATCAGTTCGAAGGTATATTGAAAAAAATACGTACGTAAATTGGTAAGTTTGGCTTATTTTAAAATTAAGTTAGAATTAAATATAAATAGATTTGAAAATTTAAATACTATTCTTTCAAATAATCTCAATTAAATTTTATAAAGTAATTAATTGAATATGATTCCAAATATATTAATGATAAATATACTATTCAATCATAACCTCCGATGAACGATATTTAAATCCTACTGTAATATAAACCAAGAAATGTAGTTATTTCGGGCACGTATAACATTAATTAACCCTTAATGTCATAAGAGGACTTATCAGTTTCCTTTCGAATAATATATATTGCCCTATAATTTGGACATTTTTTCCGTAAACGAGCTGTTAAACACATCCCAGCAAACATAGTCATGACAATATATTTCTAAACGATACCACGTGCCCATCACTATCGATGTCAAAAATAGTAACAAAACAGTTCCCTCTGTATCGTTTAGATTCATTTTACAACAGTTCTAATTGAAAAGCAATCTAAACGAAAGCGTTTAAGCACAATAGAGTAGAAATCAAAATCAATATAAAATACACATCAAAATAGATAATATTTATTAACTGTTTAATGGATTATTGATACCAATATACTGCATTCA
Source organism: Caprella mutica (assembly GCA_947561585.1). Classification (NCBI taxonomy): domain Eukaryota; kingdom Metazoa; phylum Arthropoda; class Malacostraca; order Amphipoda; family Caprellidae; genus Caprella; species Caprella mutica. The sequence continues at coordinate 91,904 of CANNZV010002355.1, read as the reverse complement.
GTACCAACTCTTTCTAAATGACGCGAATATATTTTGCCTATTGTATCTAAATACTAAATAGTAATCATGAATAAAATATATCCATCGTTCAGATGCATTTCAGACTATCAATGCAACACTAAACTAATTGTAATAGCTACTAAAACGGAAGAGTTTTGTAAGGAAATAGACAGCAAATACGATGTCTAATATATATCCATATAATTCTTGGAAGAAATTTAAAGTATCAAACTGCATTTATTTCCAGCTTTTACTTTATTACATATGGTGTAAAGTGCGTTTGGGTGCATATCAATTTGACTTATGTTACACATTGCAATATACAAATTAAATGAGAATTAATGAAGTGGTGTGTCTGAGACTAGAACTCTCAGCCTCATGTCCTGTACAGTGCAACGGATAGTTTATGCAAGATGCAATTGAGGGAATTTTAGGGATTTCTATAATTTCAATTTCATTTTTAAATATGAAATGATTATTGTGTATTAAATTACTTTTTATACGTGTTCATTTTTCTTTGAAATTTATAGGAAATTCTACATAAATATTAGTTTTTTGTATTGTTGATTGTTTTAAGTGAACTAATAGTTTATGCAAATTTTAGATATTTTTAGATAGTGGGGAGACAGAGTCCAATAAAATAAGCAGGAAGGTAGAACCGTAGAAAATTATTAGATCAACCTAAAAGAGAAATACAAGTCTAGAAACATCGAAATTAACGAAAAGGGATCACCATACCTTCAAGAATTTTTTATCTGTTGGTGAAGTTACCTTAGCGAAACCGAAACGGACGAAAAATCAAAAAATACTTCAAGAAAAATACTTAATGCAACTAGTGAAGCCATTGTTGAGGAGGCTTGGGCATCGAATGTTCCTAAGTTGACTTGGAATTATTACTCAAGGGAGATCGGAGAGGTCAAAAAATGAAAAGCTCTCCCCTTAAATATTTGGGTTACAATTAAAAGAAAAGTTTACTCAAATGGGAAGCTGTACAATTCGAATGACACCTTGTGGAATGAAATAGAAAGGGCATACAGCATTGTTAATCCATCTGAAGTACGTAACCTAGTTATAGTGGTTAATTCTGTTGCTAACGTCTTGTAAATGTCTTAAACACTGGAGGACACAAAGTGAATATTAAAATGTTTCTTTTTAGAGCTTGTCGTTACAATATTAGAGCTAAGTCGTATTATTAATTTAATTAGGCATATATTGTAACAATCAACTCAAATACTCATCAACAAATATTCAGTTTTTAATATAATATATAATTTTATTTATTTTGCATAAAGTATTCGTTCACTAAAAATTTGACTAAATCAATTTTCATTCATTATTGATATTATTTTCTCCAATAACAATGTATGTTTACATTATAATGTATTTTCTACTACATTTATCATTTGAATATTACGAAATTTTTACTTTTTATTTACATGGCAATATTGTAGCATATTTTTGCATAAACTATTAGGTTGCACTGTAGTCTGCAAAGCTGACCACTCGGACATCCTGGATGTATGTGCAATGAAATCAATATCAGGTTTTGATATATTTCTATAAATTACAGATTTCATCTCATACGATTCGGATTATTATGATACATTTATGAATAGATATCCAATTACTGGTGTTGTTTCGATACATTTAGGTACATATTGGAATTGATCATAAACGATACAAAATTTTGGATAAAAGAAGAGAAAAAGTCCACCAGATTAGAGCTACCAAAAAAGGAAAATTTAATAAAAACAAGTGAGACGAATACCAGAGGTCATGCTAAACAAGTGAGACGAATACCAGAGGTCATGCTAAACAAGTGAGACGAATACCAGAGGTCATGCTAAACAAGTGAGACGAATACCAGAGGTCATGATACAGAAGTGAGACGAATACCAGAGATCATGCTAAACAAGTGAGACGAATACCAGAGGTCATGCTAAACAAGTGAGACGAATACCAGAGGTCATGCTAAACAAGTGAGACGAATACCAGAGGTCATGCTAAACAATTGAGACGAATACCAGAGGTCATGCTAAACAAGTGAGACGAATACCAGAGGTCATGCTAAATATGTCGGGAACAGTTTCCAGAACCCGAGTTGCTATACCTTTACAAACCTAACCTAGACCGAAGAACATATCGTCGGAGTCTAGTGAGCTATTGACTGACGAAAAACGAAAATTACTGTACCCAAAATTGGTGCAGTATTCATTTTCAATTAAAATAAGAATACAAGGAAGATAATAATTTAAAAACAGTATTATGATTGATAGCAAATAGCGAGTAAATTACTAATTAGGACGGTTAGGAGCAGCTAATTGAAGTGATCCAACTTCATGATTATCTGTCTTTTATTAATTTGAACAATGATCAATTTGATCATTCGAGCAATTGATCATTCGAGAAATTGTTCATTCGAGAAATTGTTTGTTCGAGCAATTGTTTTTCGAACAATTGTCTTTGGAGCAATAGCTTTCGAGCAATTGTCTTTCGAGCAATTTAGCAAGAGCCGAATTAGACCCAACCCCGATATCGAATTAATTCGGGCATGTTTGCTGGGATGTGTACACTTATTACGAGGGTATTGTAATTTTTTTCAAGTTAATTCAGGGCATAAAGGATTAAAGGAGGGATCCTATTTTCTCTTACATAGTCCAACATTATCAACAAAAGAAGAACAGTGAAACTCCTGAATTATGAAGTTCGCGTTATGAAGCACTCGAGTAATGAAGGACCTGAGTTATGAAATGCACCTGAATTGTGAAGTATTTTCTATGTTTAAATTATAGAAATTATATACTGCAAGATATTCCTCATAGTTGTCCCTCAAAGATCTCAGTTTTCGCCAAGATTTTAATCATAGAAAACTATCAGTGCCCCTGAGATATGAAGTGGCCCTGATTGTGAAGATCTAATACTTCATAACTAAGGAGTTTTACTGTATTTGTATTTACACTAACAGTTTTAAGTTGTAATGTTCTTTCCATTCTACAGATTCTCCTTTCAACTATGAATCTGCTGAGCAAAATGAGGGTGTTCATCATCTTCATGAATTTCCTTGTCTCTTCGGGCTCGATAACCAGTTTCTTTCTTATTAAATCCATGGTTACATTGAGCAAGAGAAAGGCAGGTCAGGGTACCTTTGAGTTCAGACCAAGACCCATGTTTTCAAAACATTTCTATCCAATTAATGAGTGTAATAAATTGGATTGGTGCGCCGTCGTCTGCTTATCATCTGATACCGAGTACGTATTGTCAGATATATACATAACTCCATTGGTAACAGATACACTAGTTGGAACTCTCGTACCTTGCTACACAAAAAGAATAAAAGAAAGTTTGTTCCCAAACAAAGTTCTGCAAATTACCGGAAGTGATCCATACAATGGAAGATTGCCTAGTAACTTACTAGGAGGTGTCAATTCCTTCAAACTTTCTAATTGCTATCATGGAGGTTCAGCTGATCCTGCGATAGCTCCTTTCTTGTCGATTGAATTCACTTCAGTGCAAAAGATAACTTCTGTGTTCATTGTCGCCCAACCAACTACCACGAAAATAAACGAAAGATTCATTGACGCCGAAGTCCGAGTTGGAAACTTTACATCGGCTTCAGATCGCTTAACCAACAATCTCTTGCTCGGTGAGTTACCTAGAGTAACTGTACAGTCTCAGGTTATGGAAGTTACAGGGTCTCAACCGATATATGGAAAAGTTGTTTCAATTGAAGAAAGATACGTTCCATCCACCATGGTCGTATGCTTCTTGGAGATATATTAAACGTTTGTGAAAATAAAAGTAAAGTACTATTATCTGGTTGTTTCTACGTACCATGCTGGCGATCATTAGATCCATAGCAGGTGATCATTAGATCCATCATTATTCGTGATTTATGTAAATTTTAGGATTCAGAAAACAGTAGATTAATTACCAAAATGGGAGCGTTGATGAAAGAAGAAACACTGGAATTTAATGTCCCATTACCATATTCCATGAAACTGATATCATCTATTATATATAGTACTAAATACAGTCAGGCCTCGCTTCAAGTACAACTCGCTTTAACAAAAGTGGTACTTATTTCGAGTCATGTTTCGAAATAAGAACCGTTCGTAGACATAGAAAACGGAGACAATTTTTTGTGATTATTTATTTCACTGTAACTAAAAAAAAATATAAAAATTATAATCCAGATGAGGTTATTAGAAGCAATTGGTTCAGAAATTCAACATGTCCCATTTTAGGGTGAGTTCCATATTTTCGAACACGTGAAAATATGTATATAATAATTATTATTTAACTTTTATTTCAATTGGTATCCATGAAAGCAATTAGAATAGAAGTGAAATAATAATTATACTATTTTTTTCTGACGTGTTCGAAATTGTAGAATCAACCAATAACTTGGAACTTAGTACCCTACTACCAAAAATATTTCATAGAGCATAAAATTGCTGTTTATTTAAATGTAGCACAATAATTATAGAAATCTAAGTATCTATTAATTACTCACCTATACTAAGTGAGATGGATTTTAAAACATTTAATAAATGCACGACTTTAAACTTTTTCATCACCGTCACAAACAATGAAAGACTGTATATTATTAATAATATGCTTATATACGTAGTACTCTAATAACTCTTAAACAAATTTTCTTTCTAAAACTCGATCATAGAAAATAAGATGTATAATCAAGGAGTGACAATTATTATAAATTTCTTGTTACTTTTATTCGCTTTAGTTACCGTTTGGTAACTAAACTGAGTCGTGATTTGGTAACTAAAGCGGGGAATGCCTGTAATATAATTAACTTATTTATCTATACTAATAATTTCCTTCGTGTGTTTATTTATTCATTGATTTATTTATTTGGTGTCCGCTTTTAGACGACGGGTATTAAACCTGAAGAATGTAACTATGATACGCACGGAAATATATTGACTTGATATTTAAATATCCTGTTTCTATTCAATTTTTAAATGTATTTAATCTATAAAATAAATTAGACTATTCAGAAAATTTAATTTTAATTGAATTTATTAAAAGTAACGTAATGATGGGAAATAAATTGATATTGATGATGACCCGTTATTTTTAACGGGAAAGTACACTAGTTATATAATATATACATAATTAACTTATATATAATTAACGAAATATATGATTAACACTATATATTGTTTGAAAAGATTCAAACTCAACGGGAAATCCATATTATTAGAGGTTATTTAAACTCTGCGTTAAAGGCTTTTTCAGATATCAAGCTTTCGAATAGAAAGATTTCTATTCATCATCAGAAGGAGGGTGAAAAACCTGGACCTGACAATGAATTTTATGACCAGTGGTTGTATGTTGGATATCGTCTTTCTATTTCAGCTATCAATCCTATATTTTATTAATACTAGTACATTACCTGTTATTGAATCTAAATTATATTTGAATGTATGGATACACATATTCTGATTAAACAAAAAAATCTCTCAAAAGCCAAAATATAAATTCATATTTTAAATAATTAGTGTCAGTATTATTGTAGACTACGGGCTACAATAATACTGACACTGCAGCAAATTATTAGTTTTTCTTTTCTATCTCTGTTTCTTTGATTTTTCTCTTATTTACACCAACTTTATGAGGCGCTGTTGATAGAATGACTGTTTAACCCATTTTGTGACACACGGACAGACGGACAGACGCGGCTCTTATTATAGTATATATATATATATATATATAGATTAATTAATCTATTAAATAATAAAAAATTAGACAAAAATTAGAGATTTTCATTGTTACTACCTATATAGCTTTTGCTGACTACATCAATTCTTTAGAATAATTCTACATTCCATATATCTGTAACAAAATCAAATGTGTTTTATTACAAAACTGATACCTGGAAGGGACTATGGATTGACACGTGCTGGCCCGTCCTGGGGGACGGGGCACATTGCTGACGCAATGTGCAGTATGATACAATGCAGACAGCTTATAGTATAGTTTTTATAAACAAAACACATTTGATTTTGTTACAGATATATGGAAAGTAGAATTATTCTAGAGAATTGATGTAGTCAGCAATAGCTATATAGGTAGTAACAAAAAACTCTCTAATTTTTGTCTCATATTTTAATATTTAATAGATTAATTAATATTAATAAAATATAGGTTAGATAGCTGAAATAGAAAGACGGTATCCAACATACAACCATTGGTCATAAAGTTCATTGTCAAGTCCAGGTTTTCCACCCTTCTCCTGATGATGAATAGGGTTCTCGGTAAATTCCCGCGTGGAAAATTCCACCGCGGAAAGTTCCACCAGGTAAGTTCCACCGCTTGAAAGTTCCACCACGGAATATTCCACCGCCAGAAAATTCCACCACGGAAGATTCCACCGCATAATAATGGAAAAATAAGTTATATTTTGTGGTAACCGAACAACATTTCTTTAGTTAAAAAGTTAAGAAATTATAAGAATATGATATTTTAAGTCAAGGCCTAAAAGATAAGCTAAGGCCAACATACGAAATAAAAGATAGATCAGACAATCTTTTAAATATGAATCAGTTAAATTTGTAATAAAATTTCAATCGTGTAAAATCAACAATAAAGTTCTGCTGGCCCAAGTTCCTGCAGTTAGATTCCGTTCGATTCTCCTTTAAACATATATGTTGAAACTGAAAATAAGATTGATATTTGTTTGTAACATAAATTTTATTTTATATAAATTATCTATCACCCAAGTGTTTAAATGTACAAATATATATTTAAATTAGCGGCAATAAAAGGTGGAATTAAAAGATAAATTTGATACTGAAATAAAATGTTTAATTATTATCGATATATTTTAATTTAAAAAAAAGAACAGAAAATTTTCAAAGCGGAAACTTTCTGAAACTGTTTAATAATCTCTATTGAAAGAATTACAAAATAAAGTTTAAATATAATGCGTTTCAAGTAAATTTTGAACATAGAGATAAGCAGGTAAATTGAGGTACATTAACTAGCTTCGATCTGAAGCCACAGACGTATACACACGAATAAAAATCATAACTTCAAAACTCACAAAGATATATAAATCATAACACGTACAGAGTTTCTTTAGATATGAAATATCTTAATACAAATTCGGTTAAGCAAGTCGCTGATTTAAATTGACTCTAAAGAAATGACACTAACAACTTGTTTGCTGCTTAATATTAACCTTTTCAAAATTGAATATAAACCTAACAAAATTTTATTTTTTGTGCCAAATATTAAAATTTGAACTTCAGTGTTTCTGTTGATAGATTCAAGAAGCTAAATTTAGCACACTAATTATTTGTATATTTTTTCAAAATTGTGGAATCTTCTGCGGTGGAATTTTCCACATCTGCCATTTAACGCCGGTGAAATCTTCCGCGATGGAATTTCCATGGATGAATAGATATCTTTCTATTCGAAAGCTTGAAAACTGAAAAAATCTTCAATGCAGAGTTTAAATAACCTCTAATACTGTCTTTGTAATTCAAGTTTTGAAATATCAGACAAAAGGACCATTTTTTCAATCACAGAAACTTATAATCAATCTCCTGTTAATGATTTCAAGATTGTTGAATAATTATTTTCAAGTAATGAATTACTAAAATAGATTGAATATTCATATATATTGACACTGTCATATTTAGCACTTTCAATTTTTATTTGCTTATAAAATTTGATCATCCATATCTACTTTTAGCAGTAATAACTATTACTGCTTATTATTGTTTTGAAAATATTCACGCTAAACGTGATCACTGTTTAACAAGAGGTTATTTAAACTTAACGTTGAGGTTGAGTTATTCAACTTATGTTGTAATTTAAACATCAGTTTCCTTGTTTCTGATGATGGATGGAAATCTTTCTATTCGAAAGCTTGAAACCCCCCAAAACACCATCAACATTGAGTTTAAGTAACCTATTGACAAAACTTATTCTTGTGTTTAGTTATTTAGATAATTGATGATTGATGTAATATCTATTATAATATTCTGTGTGTAAAGATTGTACGAAATACTAATATTATGCTGAATAAAATATTGTACACTATTTGTTTTTATTTCCAATTTGAATTTCATAGACGATAAATTCCTGTTCGGCCTTCATTTTAGATTAAATTTTTTCCTGAAGCGTATACATTTTTCCATAATAAGTTTCATCATTTGATGGGAATATATATAAGATATTGGATCAACCCTAACATGATAATATGAAACTATGTCAAACCGTGAGTTTATTCTGTCTTGGTGACTAGCGTAACACAAAAAAAAGTGCGTGAGATAATGGCATTCAATAAATGTATAGTAGGAAGAGAAATAAGAGCAACAGGGGTGGGGTTAGGTGTGATAGTAAATGTTATTGTAACTTTAAACCAGTCTTCATTTATAATTTTAAATTTGGTTGTGTCCGAATGCAAGAGATTATTTCGGACACCACCAAATTTAAATGTTATTGATGTCAATTTCCTATATGCTCTAAGAGGACATATCGGTTCTCTTTAATATGATGTACATTGTCATGGCCGTCTATAGTTAATCAGGCCAGCTCATAATGGCGTTTATAGTTCAATCAGCTGTTGAAAGTGGTCCTATGATGTCTAATTACTGTCGCTAAAATTAATGGATAAAGATGGCGCACAACATATTTTCTTCGGTTTTTATGCCATTGCACTCATAATGATGGCTTTTTCCCCTTGTGCTTTTCATGATGTAAATTAAGGAATGTTCTGGATTATTTGCCATCAAAATTATGTGAATTCATCCATTATAATATATATAAAAGCGGTTTTTAACTGAACGAATTGTCCAGCACCGGAGGCAAATCAGAGACTCTGAAGTTATTATCATATGATAATGATCCTTGTTAGGATTTAAACATTTCTTCTTGTGTTGTTTTGTTAACTAAGTTCTCTAGTTAGTTTGTTAATTAGGACTGATATGCCTAATTGAGTGATAATTTTGTAGCCTTCAGCACTGCCTAGGCAGCTAGGCTATAGATTCCAATTTGGAATATTTTCCAAGACTATCTTGACATAAATCTGAGCCTAACTTTAGAAATTTTAGATCTCTGAGGGAGATCTTGATTTAATTCCTATGTTACCATTAAATTAGCTGAGGGTGACATTGATTTAATTCCTATGTTACCATTAAATTAGCTGAGGGTGACATTGAATTAATTCCTATGTTACCATCATCCTGGCACTTGACAGAAGGCTAGTGGGAAAACTGGAAAGTGGAACCTGAATTTTACATTGGTTATTTAAATCTCTTAAAGTCTGATCATATTTAAAATGTTGATTATGTAGGTAAATACTAAATACCAAAGGTACAAAATGTATCTGATTTGTTCTGCTTTTAATTTTAGATGTTTCGAGTCTAGATTTTTAGCTTTTGGTAGTATAGGTACTTAGGTATACCGTATATGAAAGGTTCAGTCACTTCAATTTTAACTTAATTAATTTTAACAGTTACAGATAAAAAAATTGGAAAAAAGAAATTTCAGTCCTATCAATCATGCCTTTGGCAATATTTTCATTCCCTATTAAAACTATCGTCAGACCACTCTAAATTGGTTTAAATAGCAAAATGATGCGAGGACAACCACCATTTTTATTGAATCGCCATCAAGCACTCGTGTATATATAGGATATTTAAATAGATTAATTATGATCAGATCAGTTAAAATAGCACTATTATAGTAATTGACTAATTACAAATCCATTGGTATACTTTATTTTATCATTACATAGCTATAAGTTGCTTAAAATATGCAAATTGTAAAAAACTGACGCAGACTAAGTTCGCCATTTGTTTTGATTTTTAGGACCACTTTCAACAGCTGTTATTTTCGGGAATCTGGCCTGATCAACTATAGACGGCCATGACATTGTCCGGTAAGTTGAAGAAATCATATTTCATACTGTTCCATTTATTAGAACACGTGTACTCTTACATTAGTTAAAGAACTATTGCGATTTATTAAATGCCCTTTCTTATTGTCCAATATGCTTACTTTGCCTGAAGATTACAAGAATATTATAAAAATATTGTTTTATGTCAAAATTGATTTTGGGCATACAGGGTTTTGTAAGTTACAAACTATCAATGATACCTGCAAGTACCTTCGATAACATTAAAAATCAAAAATGATTAGATCATTTCACTTCCTGCCCAAGAATATTCTATCTTAGTTATTTTTACCTCAAACTTGTTCCTACCTGAGTTACCTACTTTCTAGCTTGACTATCTCACCCACTCACTAACTAGCCTCTTATACATTTTATGATAATTCTTTTTATCTACCTTTACTAGATAACATTGAACCTTTGTCACTTATTTTAATCAAAGACTCGGATATCATTAATCCATTATCAAGATGATTCTTTGTTTTTATTATTCACAAAGCTTATATTTTCAATCCAAAAGTGTATTTACGTTGTTCTTAATTGCATTATTTACATCATTATCTTTGAGAGCTTTATTTACCTTTAACATTTATTAGTCAACTTACTTTTTATTTACTATTTTTGACTTATCAGGTGTATTTATTATTTTACACTTGAATTGGAAATCTGCTATGAAAGCTCTTTATTTTATTTCCCCCCTATCATAGAGCTAGTTGGATAATGTGACTTCAGTTATCATTATTGAAGCGACAGTAAAAAAACTTGTTGGTGTATTTGATTTTATTCGCCTATCTCCATAATATGGCATGCGAAACTGTTAATTCTACATGATCATGTGCTGAATGAAGTTTTAGGGAAGAACCAGAACAAAGAGTTTAAAATGGCACCATAAACATTATCAGCGGGCTTACGTTTACTTCGCCGCTATCAATTTTGAACTAATACTGCCTACTAAATCTACTGCGTCGTTAGGGGAAGCAGGCATAATAATTCAAAAAGGACCGAAAACTACTTTATTAGAAAAATAGCGAGCATGGTGTTTGTATACCACGATTATCGTGAACTTATTTTCATTTGTCGGAGGTGTTATTCCTTGTTAGAAATCAGTATCTAATACTAGAATTAATTATTTGTAAACATTCAAATTATTCTGATTTAAGTGATTACAAATAGTTAAAGATTAATAAATTAATAATATTAACAGCCATGCTGAAATATGGTGAAAGTTGCAACACCTAGCAAAATCATACTGATAAAGTTGATTAGTGCAAAATTAGATACCTACACATATATTAAAACACCTGTTATGGATAGCAAGTAATACGACTAATAAGCAGATATTTATACTCTATCTTTGATAAGAAGTTAACAATGTCATTTAATAATAAAATTGTTTTGTAGATTTTAAGTTTTGCTCATCAAAGAAAATAATATTTTTATTTTATTCGAAGACTGACACACTGTCTAATCTTTTTACAATGATTACAGTATAAAAATGGAGTTCCGCCCTGTTGAATAGTAGGTCTGCCCGTTCATTTTTTAATCAAAAGAAACTCTTTATAGAGGACTATCGAGGTTCATTTTTCAGCCTGGCCGCACCACGCAATAGTAGCGCTAAGTAGCGATAGTTTTCAGACTTCAGTAGAGGATGTTATTAAGAAGATACCCTGCGTTGTTATTATCCTGCTCCTAGCCTAGAATCATCGATAACCACACCACATTCATAAATGCAAAAGAACCCAAACAAGGGAATTTAGAATGACGACATCGAGAGGAGTATAAAATTCTCGTGTTTACTTTGGCGCTGTAGACAGGATAATAACAACGCAGGACATATTATTATTAACATCCTCTATTGGACATCAATTTAGGTACAGAAGACTTAGGCGCAGATAACACAACGGAATGTTACAACACTAAAATATTTACCTTAATCTTTTTGGCTCTACAAGACATGATAAAATGTTTTTTTTTTCCAAGAAAGGGAGAAATGTATGGAAGAAGTATCTAACACTAGAATTAATTATTTTTATTTAATCAAATTATTAGAATATTAATGATTACAAATAGTTAAAGATTAATAATAATATTAACAGCTGTGATGAAATATGATGAAATTGATAACACCTAGAAAAATTGTACAGAGGTGATCAGTGAAAAATTAGAACTTGTCATTATAGTTTAGAACTTCTCGTTTGTCATATGAAAATGTCATTTTTTAATTGTTAATTACTATCATTCATTCTACTCTCTCTTTTCACTCAATTTGAGAATATTATATCATTTTTTTATATTTCAATTTTTATAGTCAATCTGTTGATTTTCAATTTAATCAATTGACTAATCAATTTTGCTAATTGATTAATCATTTAATTAATTAACTAATTATTTTAATCAATTAACTAATCAATTTAATCAATTAACTTATAAATTTAATCAACTGACTAATCCATTTAATCAATTGATTAATCCATTTAATCAATTGACTAATCCATTTAATCAATTGACTAATACCTTAAATCAATTGACTAATCAATTTAATCAATTGACTAATAAATTTAATAAATTGAGGAAAAGTTATGAAAATAGTTACGAATAGGTATTTACTAATAGTTATTGACTAATAGTTATTGACTCATAGTTATTGACTAATAGTTATTGACTAATAGTTATTGACTAATAGTTATTGACTAACTAACAGTTATTGACTAATAGTTATTGACTAATAGTCATTGACCAATAGTTATTGACTAATAGTTACTGACTAATAGTTATTGACTCATAGTTATTGACTAATAGTTATTGACTAATAGTTATTGACTAATAGTTATTGACTAACTAACAGTTATTGACTAATAGTTATTGACTAATAGTTATTGACTAATAGTTATTGACTAATAGTTATTGACTAATAGTTATTGACTAACTAAGAGTTATTGACTAATAGTTAATGACTAATAGTTATTGATTAATAGTTATTGACTAACTAATACTTATTGACTAATAGTTATTGACTAATAGTTATTGACTAATAGTTATTGACTAATAGTTATTGACTAACTAATACTTATTGACTAATAGTTATTGACTAATAGTTATTGACTAATAGTTATTGAATAATAGTTATTGACTAATAGTTATTGACTAATAGTTATTGACTAACTAAGAGTTATTGACTAATAGTTAATGACTAATAGTTATTGATTAATAGTTATTGACTAACTAATACTTATTGACTAATAGTTATTGACTAATAGTTATTGACTAATAGTTATTTACTAACAAATAGTTATTGACTAATAGTTATTGACTAATAGTTATTGACTAATAGTTATTGACTAATAGTTATTGACTAATATAGTTATTGACTAATAGTTATTGACTAATAGTTATTGACTAATAGTTATTGACTAATAGTTATTGACTAATAGTTATTGACTAATAGTTATTGACTAATAGTTATTGAATAATAGTTATTGACTAATAGTTATTGACTAATAGTTATTGACTAATAGTTATTGACTAATAGTTATTGACTAACTAACAGTTATAGACTAATAGTTATTGACTAATAGTTATTGACTAATAGTTATTGACTAATAGTTATTGAATAATAGTTATTGACTAATAGTTATTGACTAATAGTTATTGACTAATAGTTATTGACTCATAGTTATTGACTAATAGTTATTGACTAATAGTTATTGACTAATAGTTATTGACTAACTAACAGTTATTGACTAATAGTTATTGACTAATAGTCATTGACCAATAGTTATTGACTAATAGTTATTGACTAATAGTTATTGACTCATAGTTATTGACTAATAGTTATTGACTAATAGTTATTGACTAATAGTTATTGACTAACTAACAGTTATTGACTAATAGTTATTGACTAATAGTTATTGACTAATAGTTATTGACTAATAGTTATTGACTAACTAAGAGTTATTGACTAATAGTTAATGACTAATAGTTATTGATTAATAGTTATTGACTAACTAATACTTATTGACTAATAGTTATTGACTAATAGTTATTGACTAATAGTTATTGACTAATAGTTATTGACTAACTAATACTTATTGACTAATAGTTATTGACTATAAGTTATTGACTAATAGTTATTGACTAATAGTTATTGACTAATAGTTATTGACTAATAGTTATTGACTAACTAAGAGTTATTGACTAATAGTTAATGACTAATAGTTATTGATTAATAGTTATTGACTAACTAATACTTATTGACTAATAGTTATTGACTAATAGTTATTGACTAATAGTTATTGACTAATAGTTATTTACTAACAAATAGTTATTGACTAATAGTTATTTACTAACAAATAGTTATTGACTAATAGTTATTGACTAATAGTTATTGACTAATAGTTATTGACTAATAGTTATTGACTAATATAGTTATTGACTAATAGTTATTGACTAATAGTTATTGACTAATAGTTATTGACTAATAGTTATTGACTAATAGTTATTGACTAATAGTTATTGACTAATAGTTATTGAATAATAGTTATTGACTAATAGTTATTGACTAATAGTTATTGACTAATAGTTATTGACTAATAGTTATTGACTAACTAACAGTTATAGACTAATAGTTATTGACTAATAGTTATTGACTAATAGTTATTGACTAATAGTTATTGAATAATAGTTATTGACTAATAGTTATTGACTAATAGTTATTGACTAATAGTTATTGACTAATAGTTATTGACTAATAGTTATTGACTAATAGTTATTGACTAATAGTTATTGACTAATAGTTATTGACTAATAGTTATTGAATAATAGTTATTGACTAATAGTTATTGACTAATAGTTATTGACTAATAGTTATTGACTAATAGTTATTGACTAATAGTTATTGACTAATAGTTATTTACTAATAGTTATTGACTAACTAACAGTTATTGACTAATAGTTATTGACTAATAGTTATTGACTAATAGTTATTGACTAATAGTTATTGACTAATAGTTATTGACTAATAGTTATTGACTAATAGTATTGACTAATAGTTATTGACTAATAGTTATTGACTAATAGTTATTGACTAATAGTTATTGACTAATAGTTATTGACTAATAGTTATTGACTATTAGTTATTGACTAATAGTTATTGACTAATAGTTATTGACTAATAGTTATTGACTAATAGTTATTGACTAATAGTTATTGACTAATAGTTATTGACTAATAGTTATTGACTAATAGTTATTGACTAATAGTTATTGACTAATAGTTATTGACTAATAGTTATTGACTAATAGTTATTGACTAATAGTTATTGACTAATAGTTATTGACTAATAGTTATTGACTAATAGTTATTGACTAATAGTTATTGACTAATAGTTATTGACTAATAGTTATTGACTAATAGTTATTGACTAATAGTTATTGACTAATAGTTATTGACTAATAGTTATTGACTAATAGTTATTGACTAATAGTTATTGACTAATAGCTTTCCCGTGGATTAGTTTGCCGAACATGTGATTGTCTTGAACTAATCCAATTCAAATCAATGCTTTAATAATAAAGTTGTATTAAAGTTTATGTTCTGGAACACAATGATTATACACCCTGTAAATATGAAACTAAAGACACGAGCAATCGAATAAAACAATTTTAGATAGCATGTTCAGAGACCTTAATCTATTTCGTCAATATTTACCAACTCTTTTCAGTTCAAACCTATTCATTAATGTGAATACAATCATCAGTACACACTACACCTGCTCTGATTATAGACACATTAATTATCAGGTCTATAGTGTTGGTAATCAGTTCGAAGGAATATTGAAAAAAATACGTACGTAAATTGGTAAGTCTTGCTTATTTTAAAACTAAGTTAGTATTAAATATAAATAGATTTGTAAGTTTAAATACTATTTTTTCAAATAATCTCAATTAAATTTTATAGAATAATTAATTGAATATGATTCCAGATATATTTATGATAACTATACTATTCAATCATAACCTCCGATGAATGTTATTTGAATCCTGTTATTTCAGCCATGCTGAAATATGGTGAAAGTTGAAACACCTAGAAAAATCATACTGATAAAGTTGATCAGTGCAAAATTAGATACCTACACATATATTAGAACACCTGATATGGATAGCAAGTAATACGACTAATAAGCAGATATTCATACTCTAGCTTTGTTAAGAAGTTAACAATGTCATTTAATAATAAAATTGTTTTGTAGATTTTAAGTTTTGCTCATCAAAGAAAATAATATTTTTATTTTATTCGAAGACTGACACACTGTCTAATCTTTTTACAATGATTACAGTTTAAAAATGGAGTTCCGCCCTGTAGAATAGTAGGTCTGTCCGTTCACTTTTTAATCAAAAGAAACTCTTTATAGAGGACTATCGAGGTTCATTTTTCAGCCTGGCCGCACCACGCAATAGTAGCGCTAAGTAGCGATAGTTTTCAGACTTCAGTAGAGGATGTTATTAAGAAGATACCCTGCGTTGTTATTATCCTGCTCCTAGCCTAGAATCATCGATAACCACACCACATTCTTAAATGCAAAAGAACCCAAACAAGGGAATTTAGAATGGCGACATCGAGAGGAGTATAAAATTCTCATGTTTACTTTGGCGCTGTAGACAGGATAATAACAACGCAGGACATATTATTATTAACATCCTCTATTGGACATCAATTTAGGTACAGAAGGCTCAGGCGCAGATAACACAACGGAATGTTATAACACTAAAATATTTACCTTAATCTTTTTGGCTCTACAAGACATGATAAAATGTTTTTTTTTCCAAGAAAGGGAGAAATGTTTGGAAGAAGTATCTAACACTAGAATTAATTATTTTCAATTAATCAAATTGATCTAATATTAATGATTACAAATAGTTAAAGATTAATAATAATATTAACAGCTGTGATGAAATATGATGAAATTGATAACACCTAGAAAAATTGTACAGAGGTGATCAGTGAAAAATTAGAACTTGTCATTATAGCTTAGAACTTTTCGTTTGTCATATGAAAATGTCATTTTTTAATTGTTAATTACTATCATTCATTCTACTCTCTCTTTTCACTCAATTTGAGAATATTATATCATTTTTTTATATTTCAATTTTTATAGTCAATCTGTTGATTTTCAATTTAATCAATTGACTAATCAATTTTGCTAATTGATTAATCATTTAATTAATTAACTAATTATTTTAATCAATTAACTAATCAATTTAATCAATTAACTAATCAATTTAATCAATTAACTAATCAATTTAGCTAATTGATTAATCATTTAATCAATTAACTAATCAATTTAGCTAATTGATTAATCATTTAATCAATTAACTAATCATTTTATCAATTAAATAATCATTTTAATCAATTAACTAATCAATTTAATCAATTAACTAATCAATTTAGCTAATTGATTAATCATTTAATCAATTAACTAATCAATTTAGCTAATTGATTAATCATTTAATCAATTAACTAATCATTTTATCAATTAAATAATCATTTTAATCAATTAACTAATCAATTTAATCAATTAACTAATCAATTTGATAAATTAACTAATCATTTTAATCATTTGACTAATCAATTTAATAAACTAACTAATCAATTTAATCATTTGACTAATCAATTTAATCAATTGACTAACCCATTTAATCAATTGACTAATCAATTTAATCAATTGACTAATCAATTTAATCAATTGACTAATCAAATTAATCAATTGAGGTGTAGTTATGAGAATAGTTACGAATAGTTATTGACTAATAGTTATTGACTAATAGTTATTGACTAACAGTTATTGACTAACAGTTATTGACTAATAGTTATTGACTAATAGTTATTGCTAATAGTTATTGCTAATAGTTATTGCTAATAGTTATTGCTAATAGTTATTGCTAATAGTTATTGACTAATAGTTATTGACTAATAGTTATTGACTGATAGTTAATGACTAACAGTTATTAACTAACAGTTAATGACTAACAGTTATTGACTAACAGTTATTGACTAATAGTTATTGACTAATAGTTATTGACTGATAGTTATTGACAAATAGTTATTGACTAATAGTTATTGACTAATAGTTATTGAATAATAGTTATTGACTAATAGTTATTGACTAATATTTATTGACTAATAGTTATTGACTAATAGTTATTGACTAATAGTTGTCCAAGTGGATTAGCTTGCTGGCATGTGATTGTTTTTAAACTAATTTAATTTAGACCGAATAAAGTTATATTAAAGTTTATATTGTGAAGCACAGATTATACACCCTGTAAAATATAAAACTAAAGACACGAGCAATCAAATAATGAAACTATTTTAGTCTTTTAGATAGCGTGCAGGGGAACTATTTCGTCGATAAACTCGTCACCATTATATCTATTCAATATCTAGTCACACCAGCTCCGGTTACAGTACATTAATTCTCCGATTTCAAGTGTTGGTAATCAACTCAAAGGAATATTGTTTTTTTCCACTAAGTTACAGTTTCTGTAAATTGGTAAGTGTGTTATTCTGTTTGGACCATCTATTTTATTTAGAGTTCAACATAACTTAAATTTTGATATGATTAGAAAAATTCGATCGATCTCCTGTAGATAAGGCACCTGAAGATTTCCCTCCTGTAGATAAGGCACCCCAAGATTTCCTTCCTGTAGATAAGGCACCCCTAGATTTCCCTCCTGTAGATAAGGCACCCCAAGATTTTCCTCCTGTAAGTAAAGCACCCCAAGATTTCCCTCCTGTAAATAAGGCACCCCAAGATTTCTCTCCTGTAGATAAGGCACCCCAAGATTTCCTTCCTGTAGATAAGGCACCCCAAGATTTCCTTCCTGTAGATAAGGCACCCCAAGATTTTCCTCCTGTAAATAAAGCACCCCAAGATTTCCCTCCTGTAAATAAGGCACCCCAAGATTTCTCTCCTGTAGATAAGGCACCCCAAGATTTTCTTCCTGTAGATAAGGCACCCCAAGATTTCTCTCCTGTAGATAAGGCACCCCAAGATTTCCTTCCTGTAGATAAGGCACCCCAAGATTTTCCTCCTGTAAGTAAAGCACCCCAAGATTTCCCTCCTGTAAATAAGGCACCCCAAGATTTCTCTCCTGTAGATAAAGCACCCCAAGATTTCCCTCCTGTAAATAAGGCACCCCAAGATTTCTATCCTGTAGATAAGGCACCCCAAGATTTCCTTCCTGTAGATAAAGCACCCCAAGATTTCCCTCCTGTAGATAAGGCACCCCAAGATTTTCCTCCTGTAAATAAAGCACCCCAAGATTTCCCTCCTGTAAATAAGGCACCCCAAGATTTCTCTCCTTTAGATAAGGCACCCCAAGATTTCTCTCCTGTAGATAAGCCACCCCAAGATTTGATTATTATTATTACAAAATTTACAAAAAAATAACAACTTTTTAATTTTATTTTTGACTTGAAATGTTTTTAAATTTCAAATTCATATTAAATCTGTGAAGGCAAAATCTTATAGAATAAAATGCAGCAAACTGCATCAAAATTGTGAAATTTGAAAATACAAAACGCAGTTATAATTTGAGTCCCTCAGTAAGGTGTCCACGGTCATTTCATCCACGGATAATTCGACCACGGACATTTCGTCCAACGGACAGTATTTTCTTCCAATAGACATTTCATCCAGTAGACATTTCGTCCAATAGATGTATTATCCCTGGACATTAATTCATCGATAAAAATACTTCATTTTGTTAAAATATGGCTAATCGACGGATCAGTGTAAATTCATCGCGGCAAATTCATCGCATGGTAACTTCATCGCATGGTAAATTCATCGCATGGTAAATCATCTGTGACATAGAACAGGAGATAGATAATACAAATAATAGATAGGAAAATAATAGATGATTTTTTTAAAAAGACATTGTAACGTTACAAATAATATGGTACACCGACAATTGGGCTCCGACAATTGGGCCAAAGACAATTGGGCCCAGAACAAGTGGGCCCCACGACAGGTGGGCCCAAAAACAATGGAGCCCAGAAAAAAATTTTGGAGAGAAGACACACTATAGAAGTGTTACTTTGTTATTACTAGGGTAGTGACAATATTATATTTGAATAATGTTTTATATTTTCTAACAATATGTTTATAATTTTTTAATTCGATTGATATACTTTATAAGGTATACATTAGCAAGCCCATTAAATCACGTTTGGATGCTAATCTCATGTTTCGGTATAATGAAAATCTTTGAAGTATATTAATAAGTCGCATTAACTTAAATCATGTCATGTGGATAAAATGTATAGTGTACATCGTCTGACAAAGTTATCACACTAATATTTAGTTAATAAAATGTATCAAATTTAAAGATTTTCGTTACATTGAACTAAGAAATATTGAACAGTTGTTGGGATTAAATGAGATTATAAGAATATATTTTGCAATAATAATTTATGAAACTTTTCTATATTGAACAAAGAACAGTGAACAGGTTTCAACAAATTCACATTAACTTCAATTCGATTTAATTGTGTGTAAATATCAAAATATTTGATATGAAAAGGAAATTCCAAAAATAATAATAATAATTCCAAAAATTGGACCAGGACCAATGAAATTGATATAAAATTTTAAAAACAATTGATAATTTTTTTATTATATTTATTTTATTGAAATATGTCATGAACAAATGTTTTTTTGGAATTAAATATTAAAATCAATATCATATGACAATTCAGCTACATTAGACCGTAAATAAAAAACCGGTTTGAAACACTAAATAAAGATGAGTCCTCCCGGTTACGACAAATGAAGATGAAGTTTTCTTTAGGAAAACGGTGACCGGTCCACTCGCCGAAAACACATTCGCCGAAATCGAAATCAAATTCGCCGAAAGCACATTCACCGAAAACACATTCGCTCCACGACATATTCGCCGAATGACACTTTCGCCGAAAAATATGATTATTTAAAAAAGTAAACAAATTTATCTCATATGTTCAGATGAAATTACATATAGATGAACTTAAATATATAATTATTCCTTTTTATAAAATATTGACAATATGTAGAAATGTATTTGATTACAGAAAGGAAGTTAACATAACAGATTTATTTCTAGGTTTTCGAGATATTCAATCTCGAAAATTTAAGATTAGAGATGTTTAATCTATTTATTCTAACATTTACTTTTCATTTTTTAAAAGGAGTTGCTGAACAAAATTGATTTTAACTTCCTTTTTGTACTCAAATATATTTCTCTATAATGTCAATTATTCTTAAAACCTAGAAATAAATCTGTGAAAATTCATTTTCTTGTGTAACTGATAATTGTACACAGAAAATAGGATTACATATAATTAATAAACTGACAGAAATAATGCAGCAATTACATTATATGAGTTAATTAAAATAACGTAAATTCCGTAAAGTTCAACCAATAATTATGAAGAAAATTGTAAAATAATTAATAGATTTATATGTAAGTTCATCCATATGTTATTTCATCTGGATATATTATGAAATCAATTTTTTTATCTTTTACAATAATCATATTTTTCGGCGAATGTGTCGTGCGGCGAATATGTTTTCGGCGAATTGACCTAGAATCTGGAAAACATCAAAGAAAACTAAGAGAAAATATATGATAATGTGCCTCTTTCGATTTCTTCGTTATACGCTCCCATTAATTAAAATATCTTTATATATTATTATCAATTAAATTATATAAAATGACTAACAGAATGATTGGAGAAAGACTAATATAATAACTGCGCTCTTTAATCGTAACCTCCGATGAATGATATTAGAACCCTACGATAATACAAACCAAGAAAAATAGTTATTTCGGACCCCTGCATTGAACAATAATTAAGGATTATTAAGGATTAATTCAACTTTCTCTTTTATGGTGCAACAAATTAATTTTTGAGATTTTATCAACAAGAGAACTTTTTACACTAACAGTTTTAATTTGTAATGTTCTTTCCATTCTACAGAAAATCCTTTCAACTATGAATCTGCTGAGCAAAATGAGGTTGTTCATCATCTTCATGAATTTTCTTGTCTCTTCGGGCTCGATCACCAGTTTCTTGCTTATTAAATCCATGGTTTCATTAAGCGAGAGAATATCAGGTAGGGGTACCTTTGAGTTCAGACCAAGACCCATGTCGTCAACAAAGATATATCCAATGAAGGAGTGTAATAAATTGGATTGGTGTACTGTCGTCTGCTTATCATCTGATACGGAGTACGTATTGTCAGATATGTACGTAAGTGCAAAGGCAACAGATACAGTGGTTGGAACTCTCGTACCTTGCTACACTAAAAGAACAAAAGAAAGTTTGTTCCCACATAAAGTTCAGCAAATAACTGGAAGTGAAGAATACACAACAAGAGTGGCTACTAACTTACTAGCAGGTGTCCATGCTTTCAAACTAAATTGGTGTTACCATGGAAGTCCTTCAGATGATACGGTAGCTCCATTCTTGTTGATTGAATTCACTTCAGTGCAAAAGGTAACTTCTGTCTTCATCGTCGCTCAACCATCTGCCAGAAAAATAAACGAAAGATTCATTGACGCCGAAGTCCGAGTTGGAAACTTTACATCAGTTTCAGATCGCTTAACCAACAATCTCTTACTCGGTGAAATACCTCAATTAACTGTGGAGTCACAGGTTATTGAAGTTACAGGGTCTCAACCGATATACGGAAAAGTTGTTTCAATAGAAGAAAGATCAGTTCCTTCCAACATGTTCGTGTGTTTCTTGGAGATATTTTAAAACATAAGATCACGTATCTTTGTTTCAAAATCAATCAGTAATAATAAAATTCAAAGTAAAGTACTACATTTCAATTTTTAAAACTCTCTGGTTGATTCTACATAACATATTTATCGGTGATCGGACGTTTCGTTACTGGACGTTTCGTACCCGGACGTTTCGTTACTGGACGTTTCGTACCCGGACGTTTCGTTAACGGACTATTCGTTACTAGGACGTTTCGTTACCAAATTTTTCATTTTTTTTAAACCTGGAAAGGTTTTTTTATTTTTTATGGGTTGCAGACTACAATATACAAATCCCATATATTTAAAAATTTATCCTACTTTAAATTATATGGTTTAACATACCTTATATTTGTCTGCTAATTTTGAATCAAAACTATGTGATTTAGGTTCTATTTTTTCATAAATAGAAATATTATTTATGAAACTATTGTGTTTAAAAGATAATTTATGTCTCAAAAATATTTGGCTAGATATCATTTCCAAATATTAGTCGTGATTTGAGTTATATTAGGATTAAGAAAACATTTAATAAATTACCAAAATGACAACGCTGATGAAAGAAGAAACACTAGATTAGAATATAATATATTATGTTGCATTCGTCTAACCAGATTCCATGAAACCGAAATTATCTCTCTTATATATCATTAACATTTAATATTGACTTTGTGTTTCAAGTTTTGGAAGGAAAGACAAAAAGACGAATTTTTCAATTCCTGCAACTTATAATCTCCTGCTTCATGATTTTAAGATTGTTGGATAATTATTTTTAGTTTAGAATATATTCAAAATATATTGAATATTGTACCTAACAGCAATGAATATTCTTAGACACTGTCATAATTAGCACATTCAATTTATATTTACTTCTTATGATTTAAAATTTCATCATTCATATCTATTTATAGTAGTAATAACTATATAGATTTGTTTTGCTTATACTTATTCTGGTTTTGAAAATATTTATACTCAATGTGATCACCATTTACATATCAAGAAGTTAATTAAACTTAACGTTGAGGTTGATTTATATAACTTAAGTTGTTATTTAAACATCAGAATTCCATGTTTCTGATGATCAATGGAAATCTTTCTATTCAAAAACTTGAAACTTAAAATCCTTCAATGTCGAGCTTAAAGAACCTCTTGAAAACTTATTCGTGTGTCTAGTTATTTAGAAAATTTATTATTGATGTAAAAGATGTTCAATACAGGATGTTATTAAGAGGATGACATGCGTTGTTATTATCCTGCAGTTAGACTAGAAACAGCAATAACGACACCACATTCATAAATGCTAAAGAACCCAAAACAAGGAAATTTAGAATAACGACATAGAGAAGATTATGAAAGTCTCTTGTTTGATTCTGGCGCTGTAGACAGGATAATAACAACGCAGGACATTTTATCTTCTCAATACTATAATATATTTGGGCATCAATTGAGATACAGAATTACAGTCAATGTGCTGGTAACACAATGAAAGTGTTATAACAATAAAATATATACCTTATTCCTTTTGGTTCTATAAAACATGATGAGGGGGTCAACCCACAATTGAAAAAGCTTTTATATTTTTGGACCAATCGTTTTGAAATTTGTATTGTATATGTAACTTCGATAAAAAAACATTTTATTCAAGTAACTTTTACGACTTTGGCATTAGTTTTCGAAAAAAATATAGATTTTAATTTAATTTTTATAACAAATTTCAAAAGACTAGAAGTGTACGAGTGTATATGCTAGAATAAAAACGAAGACAGTTTTGGGATTCTTGGAGCATTGTAAATAAACTGAATGAGAGGTTTTTCAAATTTCCTTTCTGTTTTTTTATTATTAGCATTTTTTGATGACTAACTAAAATTTAAAATAAAAATTCGAATTTGAACTGCGATAAAAAGAGAACGAGGAAGAAATTTCAAAAAGCCCTCATTGCGTTTGTAAGGAATGTTCCAAGGATTCTAAAACTGTCTTCGTTTCTAGCATATACACTCATACGCTTATCATCTTCTGAAATTTGTAAAAAATAATTTAGATTGTATTTTCCAACTAAAAACACGAGAAAACAATGAGTTTTCAAGCTACAGGAAAACCAAAGACAGTTTTAGAATCCTTGGAGTATTCATAACAAAAGTAAATGAGCCATTTCAAATTTCTTCCTCGTTATCTTTTTATTGCAGTTCAAATTCGAAAATTTTAGTTTTTTTTCGAAAATTTCACATAGTCATCAAAAACGCTTATAAAAGAAAAACCAGATTGAAATTTGGAAAAAACCCTCTTTACATTTGTTTGAAATCTTCCAAGAAATCTAAAACTGTCTTCTTTTTTATTCTAGCATATACACTCATACACTTCTCGTCTTTTGAAAATTGTAAAAAAAGTTAAATTGAGAAACTAAATTTTTTTCGAAAACTAATGCCAAAATGGAAAAAGTTACACCGGGGACAATTCTTAGAACCATATACGTATTATTGTTATAGCTGAAAGTAATTCATATCTATTGAGATAATTAAAATTTTATTTTATTCAATTTAATTTATTATATGATTGACTACATAATAATGAGAATTATATTTAGTTCAATTTTATATTATTTTCATTGTTACCACTGATTGAATGATTGTTTTAACTTGGTATTTAATGTAATTTGAATTAAGAAACACTACATATACGTATTATCACCCCCATAAATAGTTTCCTTATCTTTATTTGTCAGTCTGTCTGTCTGTCTGTGGTCTGTCACGCTTTGAATAATATTCAGAAATATGATTATCACTATAACTGAATTTACAGTGAAAGTTTATAAAGAACTATTTGCAACATCTGTAATAGAGTCTCTCTGTGACTATTAACTATGTCTATGATATAATTATAATATCAGTTATTGGCTTCCTTCTTGGAAATCTAGTAAATTTATGAAATGAAGAGCAAATGACTCTGTGAAAAAAGTTAGCATCCTTTTATTTTTCCAGAGCTTTCGAATAAATCAATATTCATTATCAATATCCTAATTTAAAGCTATTCTGTAATTTACTTTTTGGACTATATAAAATTTAAAAAACTATTTAACAAAAAAACGTCAAAATTAGGATATTGATAATGAATATTGATTTATTCGAAAGCTCTGAAAAATGAAAGGATAATAACTTCCTTCCTCGTGTCATTCGCTCTTCACTTCATGCAATTACTAATAATTATAATATTATCGTCCTTTTTCAATTATTAACTTCATTTAATTCTGAAGGCACGGGCCAAAAGGTTGAAAGTTAGATTATACAAATATTGATAGTGATGCAATTAAGAACACGTTATTCTTAACGGGTAAGTACACTAGTTGATATATATTTGAAGCTAATTCCATTAACTTATTTAATTTATTATTCTTTACACAGTTACCACTAATTGATTGATTATTTTAACTTAGTATTGAAATAACATTTGATTTATTTAGAATGAATAGTTATTACAACATCAACCTTGTACTACATCAACCTTGTACTACATCAACCTTGTACTACATCAACCTTATACTACATCAACCTTGTACTACATCAGCCTTGTACTACATCAGCCTTGTACTACATCAACCTTGTACTACATCAACCTTATACTACATCAACCTTGTACAACATCAACCTTGTACTACATCAACCTTGTACTACATCAACCTTGTACTACATCAACCTTGTACTACATCAACCTTGTACAACATCAACCTTGTACTTCATAAACCTTGTACTACATCAACCTTGTACTACATCAACCTTGTACTACATCAACCTTGTACTACATCAACCTTGTACTACATCAACCTTGTACTACATCAACCTTGTACTACATCAACCTTATACTACATCAACCTTGTACAACATCAACCTTGTACTACATCAACCTTGTACTACATCAACCTTGTACAACATCAACCTTGTACTTCATAAACCTTGTACTACATCAACCTTGTACTACATCAACCTTGTACTACATCAACCTTGTACTACATCAACCTTGTACTACATCAACCTTGTACTACAATATATTTTTTTATTTTAGTATGAGGAAAAAATAAAAGGAAAAATGTTCAATATTTAATTAACTACATAAAGTATCTTCATTAATTTTATGAATGTGTGCAATTAATGAACAAAAAGTGTAGTTAGCTGAGAATATTACTCTGAAGTATGGTATTAATTTGTCATAATTTAAGAAGATGTGGCAGATTGTAACCATTTACTTGGCACATTAGCAACAACAAATATTGGTGGTTTTACATGGACATTATTCTACAAAATCACGAAAAATAAAACAATGGAGTATAAAATTAGTATTTCAACAAAATTGTGTTCTATTCATTTTCAATTTCAATCTAACATCAAAATAAACTAAGTGCGAACGTACGGAAAAGTTCTTTCTCTTTCAATCATAAACATATTCATATACATTGTCAAATTACATTTACTGGCTTAATAATTACATGTTTAAAATTATATCAAAGATGTCACATCAGGCAGTGACTGGTTAGTAGGCTACTGCCTACTAATAAGAAATGACTACTGCCTATTAATGATAAATGACTACTGCCTATTAATGAGAAATGACTACTGCCTATTAATGAGAAATGACTACTGCCTATTAATGAGAAATGACTACTGCCTATTAATGAGAAATGACTACTGCCTATTAATGAGAAATGACTACTGCCTACTAATAAGAAATGACTACTGCCTATTAATAAAAAATGACTACTGCCTATTAATGAGAAATGACTACTGCATATTAATGAGAAATGACTACTGCCTAATAATGAGAAATGACTACTGCCTACTGATGAGTAATGACTACTGCCTATTAATGAGAAATGACTACTGCCTATTAATGAGAAATGACTACTACCTAATAATGAGAAATGACTACTGCCTACTGATGAGTAATGACTACTGCCTATTAATGAGAAATGACTACTACCTAATAATGAGAAATGACTACTGCCTATTAATGAGAAATGACTACTGCCTATTAATGAGAAATGACTGCTGCCTATTAATAAGAAATGACTACTGCCTATTAATGAGAAATGACTACTGCCTATTAATGAGAAATGTCTACTGCCTATTAATAAGAAATGACTACTGCCTATTAATGAGAAATGACAACTGCCTACTGATGAGAAATGACTACTGCCTACTGATGAGTAATGAATACTGCCTATTAATGAGAAATGACTACTGCCTATTAATGAGAAATGACTACTACCTAATAATGAGAAATGACTACTGCCTACTGATGAGTAATGACTACTGCCTATTAATGAGAAATGACTACTGCCTATTAATGAGAAATGACTACTGCCTATTAATGAGAAATGGCTACTGCCTATTAATGAGGAATGGCTACTGCCTATTAATGAGAAATTACTACTGCCTATTAATGAGAAATGACTACTGCCTATTAATGAAAAATTACTACTGCCTACTGATGAGTAATGACTACTGCCTATTAATGAGAAATGACTACTACCTAATAATGAGAAATGACTACTGCCTATTAATGAGAAATGACTACTGCCTATTAATGAGAAATGACTAATGCCTATTAATGAGAAATGACTACTGCCTATTAATGAGAAATGACTACTGCCTACTAAAAAGAAATGACTACTGCCTATTAATGAGAAATGACTACTGCCTATTAATGAGAAATGACTACTGCCTATTAATGAGAAATGACAACTGCCTATTAATGAGAAATGACTACTACCTATTAATGAGAAATGACTACTGCCTACAGATAAGTAATGACTACTGCCTATTAATGAGAAATGACTACTGCCTATTAATGAGAAATGACTACTACCTAATAATGAGAAATGACTACTGCCTACTGATGAGTAATGACTACTGCCTATTAATGAGAAATGACTACTACCTAATAATGAGAAATGACTACTGCCTATTAATGAGAAATGACTACTGCCTATTAATGAGAAATGACTACTGCCTATTAATTAGAAATGACTACCGCCTATTAATGAGAAATGACTGCTGCCTATTAATAAGAAATGACTACTGCCTATTAATGAGAAATGACTACTGCCTATTAATGAGAAATGTCTACTGCCTATTAATGAGAAATGACAACTGCCTACTGATGAGAAATGACTACTGCCTACTGATGAGTAATGACTACTGCCTATTAATGAGAAATGACTACTGCCTATTAATGAGAAATGACTACTACCTAATAATGAGAAATGACTACTGCCTACTGATGAGTAATGACTACTGCCTATTAATGAGAAATGACTACTGCGTATTAATGAGAAATGACTACTACCTAATAATGAGAAATGACTACTGCCTACTGATGAGAAATGACTACTGCCTATTAATGAGAAATGACTACTGCCTACTAATAAGAAATGACTACTGCCTATTAATAAAAAATGACTACTGCCTATTAATGAGAAATGACTACTGCATATTAATGAGAAATGACTACTGCCTAATAATGAGAAATGACTACTGCCTACTGATAAGTAATGACTACTGCCTATTAATGAGAAATGACTACTGCCTATTAATGAGAAATGACTTCTACCTAATAATGAGAAATGACTACTGCCTATTAATGAGAAATGACTACTGCCTATTAATGAGAAATGACTACTACCTAATAATGAGAAATGACTACTGCCTATTAATGAGAAATGACTACTGCCTATTAATGAGAAATGACTGCTGCCTATTAATAAGAAATGACTACTGCCTATTAATGAGAAATGACTACTGCCTATTAATGAGAAATGTCTACTGCCTATTAATAATAAATGACTACTGCCTATTAATGAGAAATGACAACTGCCTACTGATGAGAAATGACTACTGCCTACTGATGAGTAATGAATACTGCCTATTAATGAGAAATGACTACTGCCTATTAATGAGAAATGACTACTACCTAATAATGAGAAATGACTACTGCCTACTGATGAGTAATGACTACTGCCTATTAATGAGAAATGACTACTGCCTATTAATGAGAAATGACTACTGCCTATTAATGAGAAATGGCTACTGCCTATTAATGAGGAATGGCTACTGCCTATTAATGAGAAATTACTACTGCCTATTAATGAGAAATGACTACTGCCTATTAATGAGAAATTACTACTGCCTACTGATGAGTAATGACTACTGCCTATTAATGAGAAATGACTACTACCTAATAATGAGAAATGACTACTGCCTATTAATGAGAAATGACTACTGCCTATTAATGAGAAATGACTAGTGCCTATTAATGAGAAATGACTACTGCCTATTAATGAGAAATGACTACTGCCTACTAAAAAGAAATGACTACTGCCTATTAATGAGAAATGACTACTGCCTATTAATGAGAAATGACTACTGCCTATTAATGAGTAATGACTACTGCCTATTAATGAGTAATGACTACTGCCTACTAATAAGAAATGACTACTGCCTATTAATGAGAAATGACTACTGCCTATTAATGAGAAATGACTACTACCTAATAATGAGAAATGACTACTGCCTATTAATGAGAAATGACAACTGCCTATTAATGAGAAATGAGTACTACCTATTAATGAGAAATGACTACTGCCTACAGATAAGTAATGACTACTGCCTATTAATGAGAAATGACTACTGCCTATTAATGAGAAATGACTACTACCTAATAATGAGAAATGACTACTGCCTACTGATGAGTAATGACTACTGCCTATTAATGAGAAATGACTACTACCTAATAATGAGAAATGACTACTGCCTATTAATGAGAAATGACTACTACCTAATAATGAGAAATGACTACTGCCTACTAATGAGTAATGACTACTGCCTATTAATGAGAAATGACTACTACCTAATAATGAGAAATGACTACTGCCTATTAATGAGAAATGACTACTGCCTATTAATGAGAAATGACTACTGCCTATTAATGAGAAATGACTACTGCCTATTAATGAGAAATGACTACTGCCTATTAATGAGAAATGACTACTGCCTATTAATGAGAAATGACTACTGCCTATTAATGAGAAATGACTACTGCCTACTAATAAGAAATGACTACTGCCTATTAATGAGAAATGACTACTGCCTATTAATGAGATATGTCTACTGCCTATTAATGAGAAATGACTACTGCCTAATAATGAGAAATGACTACTGCCTACTGATGAGAAATGACTACTGCCTACTGATGAGTAATGACTGCTGCCTATTAATGAGAAATGACTACTGCCTATTAATGAGAAATGACTAGTGCCTATTAATGAGAAATGACTACTGCCTATTAATGAGAAATGACTACTGCCTATTAATGAGAAATGACTACTGCCTATTAATGAGAGATGACTACTGTCTAATAATGAGAAATGACTACTGCCTACTGATGAGAAATGACTACTGCCTACTGATGAGTAATGACTACTGCCTAATAATGAGAAATGACTACTGCCTATTAATGAGAAATGACTACTGCCTATTAATGAGAAATGACTACTACCTAATAATGAGAAATGACTACTGCCTACTGATGAGTAATGACTACTGCCTATTAATGAGAAATGACTACTACCTAATAATGAGAAATGACTACTGCCTACTGATGAGTAATGACTACTGCCTAATAATGAGAAATGACTACTGCCTATTAATGAGAAATGACTACTGCCTAATAATGAGAAATGACTACTGCCTATTAATGTAAAATGACTTCTGCCTATCAATGAGAAATGACTGCTGCCTATTAATGAGAAATGACTACTACCTATTTATTAATGACTACTGCCTATTAATGAGAAATGACTACTGCCTATTAATGAGAAATGACTACTGCCTATTAATTAGAAATGACTACCGCCTATTAATGAGAAATGACTGCTGCCTATTAATAAGAAATGACTACTGCCTATTAATGAGAAATGACTACTGCCTATTAATGAGAAATGTCTACTGCCTATTAATGAGAAATGACAACTGCCTACTGATGAGAAATGACTACTGCCTACTGATGAGTAATGACTACTGCCTATTAATGAGAAATGACTACTGCCTATTAATGAGAAATGACTACTACCTAATAATGAGAAATGACTACTGCCTACTGATGAGTAATGACTACTGCCTATTAATGAGAAATGACTACTGCGTATTAATGAGAAATGACTACTACCTAATAATGAGAAATGACTACTGCCTACTGATGAGAAATGACTACTGCCTATTAATGAGAAATGACTACTGCCTACTAATAAGAAATGACTACTGCCTATTAATAAAAAATGACTACTGCCTATTAATGAGAAATGACTACTGCATATTAATGAGAAATGACTACTGCCTAATGATGAGAAATGACTACTGCCTACTGATGAGTAATGACTACTGCCTATTAATGAGAAATGACTACTGCCTATTAATGAGAAATGACTTCTACCTAATAATGAGAAATGACTACTGCCTATTAATGAGAAATGACTACTGCCTATTAATGAGAAATGACTACTACCTAATAATGAGAAATGACTACTGCCTATTAATGAGAAATGACTACTGCCTATTAATGAGAAATGACTGCTGCCTATTAATAAGAAATGACTACTGCCTATTAATGAGAAATGACTACTGCCTATTAATGAGAAATGTCTACTGCCTATTAATAATAAATGACTACTGCCTATTAATGAGAAATGACAACTGCCTACTGATGAGAAATGACTACTGCCTACTGATGAGTAATGAATACTGCCTATTAATGAGAAATGACTACTGCCTATTAATGAGAAATGACTACTACCTAATAATGAGAAATGACTACTGCCTACTGATGAGTAATGACTACTGCCTATTAATGAGAAATGACTACTGCCTATTAATGAGAAATGACTACTGCCTATTAATGAGAAATGGCTACTGCCTATTAATGAGGAATGGCTACTGCCTATTAATGAGAAATTACTACTGCCTATTAATGAGAAATGACTACTGCCTATTAATGAGAAATTACTACTGCCTACTGATGAGTAATGACTACTGCCTATTAATGAGAAATGACTACTACCTAATAATGAGAAATGACTACTGCCTATTAATGAGAAATGACTACTGCCTATTAATGAGAAATGACTAGTGCCTATTAATGAGAAATGACTACTGCCTATTAATGAGAAATGACTACTGCCTACTAAAAAGAAATGACTACTGCCTATTAATGAGAAATGACTACTGCCTATTAATGAGAAATGACTACTGCCTATTAATGAGTAATGACTACTGCCTATTAATGAGTAATGACTACTGCCTACTAATAAGAAATGACTACTGCCTATTAATGAGAAATGACTACTGCCTATTAATGAGAAATGACTACTACCTAATAATGAGAAATGACTACTGCCTATTAATGAGAAATGACAACTGCCTATTAATGAGAAATGACTACTACCTATTAATGAGAAATGACTACTGCCTACAGATAAGTAATGACTACTGCCTATTAATGAGAAATGACTACTGCCTATTAATGAGAAATGACTACTACCTAATAATGAGAAATGACTACTGCCTACTGATGAGTAATGACTACTGCCTATTAATGAGAAATGACTACTACCTAATAATGAGAAATGACTACTGCCTATTAATGAGAAATGACTACTGCCTATTAATGAGAAATGACTACTGCCTATTAATTAGAAATGACTACCGCCTATTAATGAGAAATGACTGCTGCCTATTAATAAGAAATGACTACTGCCTATTAATGAGAAATGACTACTGCCTATTAATGAGAAATGTCTACTGCCTATTAATGAGAAATGACAACTGCATACTGATGAGAAATGACTACTGCCTACTGATGAGTAATGACTACTGCCTATTAATGAGAAATGACTACTGCCTATTAATGAGAAATGACTACTACCTAATAATGAGAAATGACTACTGCCTACTGATGAGTAATGACTACTGCCTATTAATGAGAAATGACTACTGCGTATTAATGAGAAATGACTACTACCTAATAATGAGAAATGACTACTGCCTACTGATGAGTAATGACTACTGCCTATTAATGAGAAATGACTACTACCTAATAATGAGAAATGACTACTGCCTATTAATGAGAAATGACTACTGCCTATTAATGAGAAATGACTACTGCCTATTAATGAGAAATGACTACTGCCTATTAATGAGAAATGACTACTGCCTATTAATGAGAAATGACTACTGCCTATTAATGAGAAATGACTACTGCCTATTAATGAGAAATGACTACTGCCTACTAATAAGAAATGACTACTGCCTATTAATGAGAAATGACTACTGCCTATTAATGAGATATGTCTACTGCCTATTAATGAGAAATGACTACTGCCTAATAATGAGAAATGACTACTGCCTACTGATGAGAAATGACTACTGCCTACTGATGAGTAATGACTGCTGCCTATTAATGAGAAATGACTACTGCCTATTAATGAGAAATGACTACTGCCTATTAATGAGAAATGACTACTGCCTATTAATGAGAAATGACTACTGCCTATTAATGAGAAATGACTACTGCCTATTAATGAGAGATGACTACTGTCTAATAATGAGAAATGACTACTGCCTACTGATGAGAAATGACTACTGCCTACTGATGAGTAATGACTACTGCCTAATAATGAGAAATGACTACTGCCTATTAATGAGAAATGACAACTGCCTATTAATGAGAAATGAGTACTACCTATTAATGAGAAATGACTACTGCCTACAGATAAGTAATGACTACTGCCTATTAATGAGAAATGACTACTGCCTATTAATGAGAAATGACTACTACCTAATAATGAGAAATGACTACTGCCTACTGATGAGTAATGACTACTGCCTATTAATGAGAAATGACTACTACCTAATAATGAGAAATGACTACTGCCTATTAATGAGAAATGACTACTACCTAATAATGAGAAATGACTACTGCCTACTAATGAGTAATGACTACTGCCTATTAATGAGAAATGACTACTACCTAATAATGAGAAATGACTACTGCCTATTAATGAGAAATGACTACTGCCTATTAATGAGAAATGACTACTGCCTATTAATGAGAAATGACTACTGCCTATTAATGAGAAATGACTACTGCCTATTAATGAGAAATGACTACTGCCTATTAATGAGAAATGACTACTGCCTATTAATGAGAAATGACTACTGCCTACTAATAAGAAATGACTACTGCCTATTAATGAGAAATGACTACTGCCTATTAATGAGATATGTCTACTGCCTATTAATGAGAAATGACTACTGCCTAATAATGAGAAATGACTACTGCCTACTGATGAGAAATGACTACTGCCTACTGATGAGTAATGACTGCTGCCTATTAATGAGAAATGACTACTGCCTATTAATGAGAAATGACTAGTGCCTATTAATGAGAAATGACTACTGCCTATTAATGAGAAATGACTACTGCCTATTAATGAGAAATGACTACTGCCTATTAATGAGAGATGACTACTGTCTAATAATGAGAAATGACTACTGCCTACTGATGAGAAATGACTACTGCCTACTGATGAGTAATGACTACTGCCTAATAATGAGAAATGACTACTGCCTATTAATGAGAAATGACTACTGCCTATTAATGAGAAATGACTACTACCTAATAATGAGAAATGACTACTGCCTACTGATGAGTAATGACTACTGCCTATTAATGAGAAATGACTACTACCTAATAATGAGAAATGACTACTGCCTACTGATGAGTAATGACTACTGCCTAATAATGAGAAATGACTACTGCCTATTAATGAGAAATGACTACTGCCTAATAATGAGAAATGACTACTGCCTATTAATGTAAAATGACTTCTGCCTATCAATGAGAAATGACTGCTGCCTATTAATGAGAAATGACTACTACCTATTTATTAATGACTACTGCCTATTAATGAGAAATGACTACTGCCTATTAATGAGAAATGACTACTGCCTATTAATTAGAAATGACTACCGCCTATTAATGAGAAATGACTGCTGCCTATTAATAAGAAATGACTACTGCCTATTAATGAGAAATGACTACTGCCTATTAATGAGAAATGTCTACTGCCTATTAATGAGAAATGACAACTGCCTACTGATGAGAAATGACTACTGCCTACTGATGAGTAATGACTACTGCCTATTAATGAGAAATGACTACTGCCTATTAATGAGAAATGACTACTACCTAATAATGAGAAATGACTACTGCCTACTGATGAGTAATGACTACTGCCTATTAATGAGAAATGACTACTGCGTATTAATGAGAAATGACTACTACCTAATAATGAGAAATGACTACTGCCTACTGATGAGAAATGACTACTGCCTATTAATGAGAAATGACTACTGCCTACTAATAAGAAATGACTACTGCCTATTAATAAAAAATGACTACTGCCTATTAATGAGAAATGACTACTGCATATTAATGAGAAATGACTACTGCCTAATGATGAGAAATGACTACTGCCTACTGATGAGTAATGACTACTGCCTATTAATGAGAAATGACTACTGCCTATTAATGAGAAATGACTTCTACCTAATAATGAGAAATGACTACTGCCTATTAATGAGAAATGACTACTGCCTATTAATGAGAAATGACTACTACCTAATAATGAGAAATGACTACTGCCTATTAATGAGAAATGACTACTGCCTATTAATGAGAAATGACTGCTGCCTATTAATAAGAAATGACTACTGCCTATTAATGAGAAATGACTACTGCCTATTAATGAGAAATGTCTACTGCCTATTAATAATAAATGACTACTGCCTATTAATGAGAAATGACAACTGCCTACTGATGAGAAATGACTACTGCCTACTGATGAGTAATGAATACTGCCTATTAATGAGAAATGACTA
The DNA here is from genome assembly GCA_947561585.1 of Caprella mutica. Lineage (NCBI taxonomy): Eukaryota > Metazoa > Arthropoda > Malacostraca > Amphipoda > Caprellidae > Caprella > Caprella mutica. Next base: position 55,194 of record CANNZV010002355.1, on the reverse strand, counting down.
CTGCCTATTAATGAGAAATGACTACTACCTAATAATGAGAAATGACTACTGCCTACTGATGAGTAATGACTACTGCCTATTAATGAGAAATGACTACTGCCTATTAATGAGAAATGACTACTGCCTATTAATGAGAAATGGCTACTGCCTATTAATGAGGAATGGCTACTGCCTATTAATGAGAAATTACTACTGCCTATTAATGAGAAATGACTACTGCCTATTAATGAGAAATTACTACTGCCTACTGATGAGTAATGACTACTGCCTATTAATGAGAAATGACTACTACCTAATAATGAGAAATGACTACTGCCTATTAATGAGAAATGACTACTGCCTATTAATGAGAAATGACTAGTGCCTATTAATGAGAAATGACTACTGCCTATTAATGAGAAATGACTACTGCCTACTAAAAAGAAATGACTACTGCCTATTAATGAGAAATGACTACTGCCTATTAATGAGAAATGACTACTGCCTATTAATGAGTAATGACTACTGCCTATTAATGAGTAATGACTACTGCCTACTAATAAGAAATGACTACTGCCTATTAATGAGAAATGACTACTGCCTATTAATGAGAAATGACTACTACCTAATAATGAGAAATGACTACTGCCTATTAATGAGAAATGACAACTGCCTATTAATGAGAAATGACTACTACCTATTAATGAGAAATGACTACTGCCTACAGATAAGTAATGACTACTGCCTATTAATGAGAAATGACTACTGCCTATTAATGAGAAATGACTACTACCTAATAATGAGAAATGACTACTGCCTACTGATGAGTAATGACTACTGCCTATTAATGAGAAATGACTACTACCTAATAATGAGAAATGACTACTGCCTATTAATGAGAAATGACTACTGCCTATTAATGAGAAATGACTACTGCCTATTAATTAGAAATGACTACCGCCTATTAATGAGAAATGACTGCTGCCTATTAATAAGAAATGACTACTGCCTATTAATGAGAAATGACTACTGCCTATTAATGAGAAATGTCTACTGCCTATTAATGAGAAATGACAACTGCATACTGATGAGAAATGACTACTGCCTACTGATGAGTAATGACTACTGCCTATTAATGAGAAATGACTACTGCCTATTAATGAGAAATGACTACTACCTAATAATGAGAAATGACTACTGCCTACTGATGAGTAATGACTACTGCCTATTAATGAGAAATGACTACTGCGTATTAATGAGAAATGACTACTACCTAATAATGAGAAATGACTACTGCCTACTGATGAGTAATGACTACTGCCTATTAATGAGAAATGACTACTACCTAATAATGAGAAATGACTACTGCCTATTAATGAGAAATGACTACTGCCTATTAATGAGAAATGACTACTGCCTATTAATGAGAAATGACTACTGCCTATTAATGAGAAATGACTACTGCCTATTAATGAGAAATGACTACTGCCTATTAATGAGAAATGACTACTGCCTATTAATGAGAAATGACTACTGCCTACTAATAAGAAATGACTACTGCCTATTAATGAGAAATGACTACTGCCTATTAATGAGATATGTCTACTGCCTATTAATGAGAAATGACTACTGCCTAATAATGAGAAATGACTACTGCCTACTGATGAGAAATGACTACTGCCTACTGATGAGTAATGACTGCTGCCTATTAATGAGAAATGACTACTGCCTATTAATGAGAAATGACTACTGCCTATTAATGAGAAATGACTACTGCCTATTAATGAGAAATGACTACTGCCTATTAATGAGAAATGACTACTGCCTATTAATGAGAGATGACTACTGTCTAATAATGAGAAATGACTACTGCCTACTGATGAGAAATGACTACTGCCTACTGATGAGTAATGACTACTGCCTAATAATGAGAAATGACTACTGCCTATTAATGGAAATGACTACTGCCTATTAATGAGAAATGACTACTACCTAATAATGAGAAATGACTACTGCCTACTGATGAGTAATGACTACTGCCTATTAATGAGAAATGACTACTACCTAATAATGAGAAATGACTACTGCCTACTGATGAGTAATGACTACTGCCTAATAATGAGAAATGACTACTGCCTATTAATGAGAAATGACTACTGCCTAATAATGAGAAATGACTACTGCCTATTAATGTAAAATGACTTCTGCCTATCAATGAGAAATGACTACTGCCTATTAATGAGAAATGACTACTGCCTAATAATGAGAAATGACTACTGCCTATTAATGTAAAATGACTTCTGCCTATTAATGAGAAATGACTACTGCCTATTAATGAGAAATGACTACTGCCTATCAATGAGAAATGACTACTTACTACCTATTTATTAATGACTACTGCCTATCAATGAGAAATGATTTCTGCCTATTAATGAGAAATGACTACTGCCTATTAATGAGAAATGACTACTGCCTATCAATGAGAAATGACTACTACCTATTAATGAGAAATGACTACTGCCTATCAATGAGAAATGACTACTACCTATTTATTAATGACTACTACCTTAAAACCTCTTCTAATTTTCTGTAATTTTGAAGTTGTCATTACGTACATACTGAAAATTAACATAAAAGGTCAGTCTCCCATTCAAAGTTTTCTATCTTAACCGCAATTTTCTATTAAATTTTCTTATCAGTTGTTATCTTACTTTATACTATAGACACTGTAGACACAATGGAGGTGTTTGGTGTACGTGACGTCACGAGAGCAACAGTTTAAGATGATACAATTATACAAATTCATTGAAGGAACAAAACATGTAGAAATATTAACCTAATCAGAGTGAGTAAAGCTATAGAAACTCATTAGTTATTATGACAGTAATAGATCTATTCAGTTGTTCTAAGCCCCTCAATTGGTACTGAAGTGTGTTGCTCTGATGATGTCACACACTCTATTGTCACTACTGTGTTTATTTTAAAGGCATTAAGGTAGCAATTCAAGGACACGTTTAGTTCAGTTGGTTGAGTCTGTTCAGTGAGAGTGTATAGTTACTTTATTCTGCTATTTTATCTAACAAATACTACCAAAAAAGTTAATATTAGATCATTCTACCATTTTATAGGTGTATTGTGTTACCTGTTACTTTATAGTGTATGTAATAGACCAACTCCCCAATGACTACTGCCTTTTAATGAGAAATGACTACTGCCTATTAATGAGAAATGACTACTGCCTATTGATAAGAAATGACTACTACCTATTAATGAGAAATGACTACTGCCTATTAATGAGAAATGACTACTGCCTATTAATGAGAAATGACTACTGCCTATTAATGAGAAATGACTACTGCCTAATAATGAGAAATGACTACTGCCTATTAATGAGAAATGACTACTGCCTATTAATGAGAAATGACTACTGCCTAATAATGAGAAATGACTACTGCCTTTTAATGAGAAATGACTACTGCCTATTAATGAGAAATGACTACTGCCTATTAATGAGAAAAGACTACTGCCTATTAATGAGAAATGACTACTGCCTAATAATGAGAAATGACTACTGCCTTTTAATGAGAAATGACTACTGCCTATTAATGAAAAATGACTACTGCCTATTAATGAGAAATGACTACTCATGCCTATTGATGAGAAATGACTACTGCCTATTAATGAGAAATGACTACTGCCTATTAATGAGAAATGACTACTGCCTATTAATGAGAAATGACTACTCATGCCTATTGATGAGAAATGACTACTGCCTATTAATGAGAAATGACTACTGCCTATTAATGAGAAATGACTACTGCCTATTAATGAGAAATGACTACTGCCTATTAATGATAAATGACTACTGCCTATTAATGAGAAATGACTACTGTCTATTAATGAGAAATGACTACTGCCTAATAATGAGAAATGACTACTGCCTATAAATGAGAAATGACTACTGCCTATTAATGAGAAATGACTACTGCCTATTAATGAGAAATGACTACTGCCTATTAATGAGAAATGACTACTGCCTATTAATGAGAAATGACTACTCATGCCTATTGATGAGAAATGACTACTGCCTATTAATGAGAAATGACTACTGCCTATTAATGAGAAATGACTACTGCCTATTAATGAGAAATGACTACTGCCTATTAATGAGAAATGACTACTGCCTATTAATGAGAAATGACTACTCATGCCTATTGATGAGAAATGACTACTGCCTATTAATGAGAAATGACTACTGCCTATTAATGAGAAATGACTACTGCCTATTAATGAGAAATGACTAGTGCCTATTAATGAGAAATGACTAGTGCCTATTAATGAGAAATGACTACTGCCTATTAATGAGAAATGACTACTGCCTATTAATGAGAAATGACTACTGCCTATTAATGAGAAATGACTACTGCCTATTAATGAGAAATGACTACTGCCTATTAATGAGAAATGACTACTGCCTATTAATGAGAAATGACTACTGCCTATTAATGAGAAATGACTACTGCCTGTTAATGAGAAATGACTACTGCCTATTAATGAGAAATGATTGCTGCCTATTAATGAGAAATGACTACTGCCTATTAATGAGAAATGACTACTGCCTATTGATGAGTAATGAATACTGCCTATTAATGAGAAATGACTACTGCCTATTAATGAGAAATGACTACTGCCTATTAATGAGATTAATCATACAATATCTATTTGCAGTCAATACAAATAATATTCCACTAGGGATGAACTCTTACGGTGAAGAACATTCATACAACATCTATTTACAGTTAATACAAATAATATTCCACTAGGAATGAATTCTTACGGTGAAAAACATTCATACAATATCAATTTGCAGTCAATACAAATAATATTCCACTTGGGATGAACTCTTACGGTGAAGAACATTCATACAATATCAATTTGCAGTCAATACAAATAATATTCCACTAGGAATGAACTCTTATGATGAAGAACATTCATACAATATCTATTTACAGTCAATACAAATAATATTCCACTAGGGATGAACTTTTACGGTTAGGAACATTCATTCAATATCTATTTACAGTCAATACAAATAATATTCCACTAGGGATGAACTCTTATGGTGAAGAACATTCATACAATATCTATTTACAGTCAATACAAATAATATTCCACTAGTGAAGAACTATTACGGTGAAGAACATTCATACAATATCTATTTACAGTCAATACAAATAATATTCCACTAGGGATGAACTCTTACGGTGAAGAACATTCATACAATATCTATTTACAGTCAATACAAATAATTCAAATTTCCATATTATTATTTAATAGTGATAAATTATAAACATTATTTGATGCAATAATTTATCTTTATTTTAAAGAGAGATTTAACTTTTTATGTATTCTATTTTCTTTATTGTTTCAAATGTTTTTAATGTATAATGTCTCTCTTCAACTAATCTAATTTCGTAAAAAACTAATTATATATTTTGTTGGATTTCCTACAGGTACGAAAATCTCCTGCGGCTCCTCATTCTCCAGATGTGTTCTCCATGTGTTCACATCTGCAAAAAGAGTCATGACAAAATTTATTGAACCAGATGTCAATAACTGTCTCGATTTAATTAGCAGTGCAAATTATAATCAAACAACTGTGGAAATGTTTTCTGCCTATGTTGATGCAAGTGATAACTATGATATATTTTCTGCAAGTCAATTGACTGCTCTTAAAGAATGTTTGAAACTTGAGAAGAGAAGAAAATTCTTACCAAAGTCACTGAATGCATCTCCTCCACCCAAGAGAATCTGGTTGTATTTTGAGCAAAGTTATGAAAATTTTCAGCCCCTGAGTGATGAAATGTTTAGGGATCTTCGTGAAATGAAGTAAGTTTGCAATAATTAGATTAGTTAATTAAATTAACTATTAATTAATTATTCAAATAAATTTACTAATAATTTAATAAAATTATTTAATTTAATTTAATTTTGGTTAAGTACTTAATTACCAAACTATATTTGAATTTCCCTCAACATTAGTTTTCCATTGAAATAAATTCACTCTTTGTAAATTTTTATCTCAGTTTTATTTAATTGCAATATAAGTAACAACTCCAATATCGGACACTCACAGTTGTTGGAAAATGAACGTTAACGTAGATTATGAACCAATCTGACTTTTAGAAAATTCTAATTCTAACCTGTGTTAACACCCACTTTCCGAGAACTGTGTGCCTAATTGAGTGTCAGGTAACTGAGATGTTGCTGGCTTTGTTCGGTAAAAAGGTAAATTTGATGGCCGGTATATTTCACCCCGTAAAAATCTCAATGTATAAATCTCCCCAGTAAAATCACCCACGTAAAACTCATTCCGGTAAAACTCATCCCGGAAAAACTCATCCCGGTAAAACTCATCTCGGTAAAACTCATCTCGGTAAAACTCATCTCGGTAAAACTCACACCTATAAAAATCCTACCTGTGAAATTCAGTATAGTAAAATTCAAACCTGTAAAGATCACACCTGTAAAAACCCCGCCTGTAAAAATCACACCTGTAAAAATCACACCTGTAAAATTCACATCTGTAAAATCACAACTGTAAAATTCACATCTATAAAATCACACCTGTAAATCCCACCTGTAAAATTCACACCTGAAGAAATCACACCTGTATAAATCACACCTGTAAAATCACACCAGTGAATCCCACCTGCAAAGAACACACCTGTAAATATCACACCTGTAAAGTTCACACCTGTAAAACTTACACTTGTGAAAATTACACCTGTAAAAATCACACCTGAAAATTTCACACCAGTAATGTTCACACCTGTAAATATCACACCTGCAAAGATCACACCTGTAAAGATCACACCTGTAAATATCACACCTGCAAAGATCACACCTGTAAAGATCACACCTGTAAAGATCACACCTGTAAATATCACACCTGTAAAGTTCACACCTGTAAAACTTACACTTGTGAAAATTACACCTGTAAAAATCACACCTGAAAATTTCACACCAGTAATGATCACACCTGTAAATATCACACCTGCAAAGATCACACCTGCAAAGATCACACCTGTAAATCCCACTCCATGTTATTACTAAATACACATTCACCCAATGTTACGTTAGCGGTGTGTTTGGGGGTCTGAGTCCTTCCTTCCTCGTGTAGTTTCCATAGTGACAAAATGTTTACTTTACTGAATTTATCCGGGGTGATTTTTTCCGGGGTGGAATATACCTAGAACCGGTAGAACTCTACAATGTACATCATCCTCTAAGTTGTAATATTTTTCAGCTGTGAGGTCTCCTCTTTCAAAGGTTGCATCAACTCCAATGAAAACCTAAAAGTGCTGAAAGAAAAGAGTGGAGGAATGCACTTCATGCGAGTCAGTTTTCCACTGATGGAAGATCTGAACCTCAAAATATTATCAGAAGTCTGCTTCACTACCAGTAAGTTATTATGGTGCTACAACGAAGGGAATGAAGTCGTTAATCCGCCACATGGCATATTTTTTCTCAGTAGAGGGTGGCGTTACAGTACTCGGACACTTAATTAGGCTCACAGTAGTCGCAAAGTGGGTGTTAACACAGGTAATGTTAAGCAAATTAGATATTTCTAAAGTTCACATCGATTCAGAACCTATGTACTGTGAGTGTGCGGTAATTAAGTGGTTCCCATAAATAGTCAACTAAATCCATACTTTAGGGATTTAGTCATAAAAAATCCTAAAATGCAATAAAGTCCTAAAATGCAATAAAGTCCTAAAATGCAATAAAGTCTTAAAATGCAATAAAGTCTTAAATTGCAATAAAGTCTTAAAATGCAATAAAGTCTTAAAATGCAATAAAGTCTTAAAATGCAATAAAGTCCTAAAATGCAATAAAACCTTAAAAAGCAATAAAGTCTTCAAATGCAATAAAGTCCTAAAATGCAATAAAGTCTTAAAATACATTAAAGTCTTAAAATGCAATAAAGTCTTAAAATACAATAAAGTCCTAAAATACAATAAAGTCCTAAAATGCAATAAAGTCTTCAAATGCAATAAAGTCCTAAAATGCAATAAAGTCCTGAAATGCAATAAAGTCTTAAAATGCAATAAAGTCTTAAAATACAATAAAGTCTTAAAATGCAATAAAGTCTTAAATTGCAATAAAGTCCTGAAATGCCACAAAGTTCATTTTATATTTAGAAATAATTTGGTAACTCGGTAAAGAGGGTACGTTAGACTGACAAATTTATAGAACGTTAAAAAATAAATCAAAATCGGTGTAAATTATTTTCTAAACTAGTGTAATTGCCCGTTAAAAATAACGGTCTTCATATAGTAATCTATCGAAATGTTGATGTAGTCTACAATAGTAATTTATTTATTGTATGTCTCTTAGTGAATTGAAATCAATTAAATTTTATTTTTCTGCATAATCTACTACTATATTTAATAGATAATATTCATATAAATAAATTGAATTAACTCATAAGAATTTAAATCTCATATTCATGTCAATATATTCCCGTGCGTATCATAGTTACATTCTTCATGTTTAATACCCGTAGAGTAAAAGCGGACACCAAGTAAATAAATAAACACACGAGGGAAATTATTAGGATAGATGAACTATCACTTTAAGATCACACACTTTAGCATAGTATTCACTGTATCTAGTTTTGTGTAATTCATCACGTGGTTTTTTTTAACACAGCCTCTGCAATAAAAAAACGAATAGCTACTATCATTCACTATTCGAAGAGAGATTCATGTCGAACCTAGTAATATTTACACTAGAATAACTGTCAGGTCCAAAAAATTGTGTTTTGTCTATTACGAGGTTTTTTCCCGTACAGTTTCAAAGTATCTATGTCTAATACGCGGTTTGTCTAGTAATATGTTGGTCTAACTCTGATACGAAGGTTTGCTGTTAACACAAATTTCGAATTTAATTGGAATTAGTTTCGTTCAATGAATTTCAATTTAACCTTAGTTTCACTCATAGATGAATTTGAATATGTACTAGATTCTTTAATTTTAATTTAAGGGATGAATTGTTTCAGACTGGTAATTAGATGTCAGGTAGTTTGACCACCTGGTAATTTGACCTCCTGATAATTTTAACCCCGTTAATTTGACCACCTGATAATTTCACCCCCGGTAATTTGATCACCTATTAATTTGTCCCCCGGTAATTTGACCAGAGGTAATTTGACCACCTGATAATTTTACCCCCGGTAATTTGATCACCTGCTAATTTGACTCCAGGTAATTTGAGCTTCTGATAATTTCAACTCCCCCCCCTGGTAATTAGACCCCTGGTAATTTGACCCCTGGTAATTTGACCCCTGGTAATTTGATCTCCTTTATATTTCGATTCTTGGATAATGCACTTAATTAAATTTCATGTCAATAACATGTAATCAATTCATTAGCTTATCGCTTTCAAAATATATTTCCTGGACTATTCGAATCGGTTCAAAAGACAACTGCTGCAGCCGCTTCTACATCAGATATACCATTTTATATATTATTAAATTACCAGGTGGTCAAATTACCGATTTTATATACTAAACTGCCAATATAATAAATAAATAAACATGTATATTGCCCAACATATATACATATACATGTATATTGCCCAACATACATATACATGTATAATGACCAACATGTATATTGCCCAACATACATATACATGTATAATGACCAACATGTATATTGCCTAACATACATATTCATGTATAATGACCAACATGTATATTGCCTAACATACATATTCATGTATATTACCCGAAAAGTTCTTAAATAAATTCAAATTTTGACTGCAAAAAAGATGATATTTTTTCAATAAACAAAATAAATAAACAAACAAAAGTTATAAGAGTGTCAGAATAATTATTAATTACTTTTTAGTTCTTAAGAGACCTAATTTTTGGTCCTTAAAGGCCTACTTTAAGGTCCTGAAGGGCTTTTTAGATTCCAAAATACTTTTTTTAGCTAGGTTGTAAGAAGCTATTTTAGATCCCTGAATGCATTTCTAGGTCCTAAAATGCCTATTTTTAGCTCCTAAAAGTCTGCACTCTGGTGATTCGGATAGAAATTGGTCTCAAAGTGACGGGAATATTTGCTCAGTATAAGTTAGGTGACAGATTTGGTACGTCCATCACCCAATTATCCATTCAGAGAGAAAGTTATAGAAGACTAAGTTGGGCCATATAAACTTTATCTCTGGGTAATTCTATATCAACTAACGTCTCAGAACTATAACACTCGTAGTACTCTGTTAGTGGACAATTTCACTTTACATATATATCGATGAAGCCTTTTGAAATTTTTGATTCCCTATCATAACCTAAGTTGAGTATTCAGGAATTGCTACTCAACCTAATGACAATCTTAACTCTCAGTTTTCAAGGTAAAGTACAGTGGTTCCAGTTGTTACAAGACTATGAGTTCTTTACCCAGAGGACGGAATGACTATTCCCCACTCCTCTGCTTGGTAGATGTGCCTGCCCATGCTCAAGAAAATACCTTCCACATCATACGTCATCTGGCTCCAGATAAATCCTCCAAAGTCTCCAGAACGTAAGATTGTATAAACAGAATCCATATTCTATATCCAAAAAATGAAGTTCCATTAAAGAAGGGTTCACACAGTATAACTCCTCCATAATGAACTACAACTAGGTCACTATATGACGTGTTAGGTGGAGGAAGGTCCAAAACCACACAACTGGAAAATGAACTTTTCATGGAAAAGTAATCTTTGTAATTAATATAAAATTGTGAGTATTTTCATTGTTCCATTAGTATTTTATGCAAAGTTAAGTAAAAGTACCTTAATTGTATTTTATTTTATATTATTGAATTTTAAATGAATATCTGTATCCGGGGGCTAAATTACCGTGGATCAAATTACCGGGCATCAAATTACCGGGCATCAAATTAACGGGGACCAAACTAACGGAGATCAAATTACCGCCGATCAAATTAACGGGGATCAAACTATCGGGTATCAAATTACCGGGGATCAAACTAACGGGGATCAAATTAATGGGGATCAAATTACCGGGGATCAAACTAATGGGGATCAAATTACCGGGGATCAAATAACCGGGCATTAAATTACCAGGCATCAAATTACCGGGCATCCAATTACCTGGCATTAAATTACCGGGCATCAAATCAACGGGAATCAAATTACCGGGCATCAAATTAACGGGAACCAAACTAACGGGGATCAAATTACCTGGGATCAAACTAACGGGTATCAAATTACCGGGGATCAAACTAATGAGGATCAAATTACCGGGGATCAAATAACCGGGCATTAAATTACCAGGCATCAAATTACCAGGCATCCAATAACCTAGCATCAAATTAACGGGGATCAAATTACCGGGCATCAAATTAACGGGGATCAAATTACCGGGCATCAAATTACCGGGGATCAAACTAACGGGGATCAAATTACCGGGTATCAAATTACCAGGGATCAAATTACCGGGGATCGAACTAACGGTGATCAAATTACCGGGTATCAAATTACCAGGGATCAAATTACCGGGGATCAAATTACCGGGGATTAAACTAACGGGGATCAAATTACCGGGTATCAAATTACCAGGGATCAAATTACCGGGGATCAAATTACCGGGGATAAAATTACCGGGGATCAAATTACCGGGTATCAAATTACCAGAGATCAAATTACCGGGTATCAAATTACCGGGGATCAAATTACCGGGTATCAAATTACCGGGGATCAAATTACCGGCGATCAAATTACCGGGGATCAAATTACCGGGGATCAAATTACCGGGTATCAAATTACCAGAGATCAAATTACCGGGTATCAAATTACCGGGGATCAAATTACCGGGGATCAAATTACCGCTTATCAAATTACCGGGTATCAAATTACCGGGGATCAAATTACCAGAGATCAAATTACCGGGTATCAAATTACCGGGGATCAAATTACCGGGTATCAAATTACCGGGGATCAAATTACCGAGTATCAAATTACCGGGGATCAAATTACCGGGTATCAAATTACCAGAGATCAAATTACCGGGGATCAAATTACCGGGGATCAAATTACCGGCTATCAAATTACCGGGTATCAATTTACCGGGGATCAAATTACCGGGGATCAAATTACCGGGTATCAAATTACCGGGTATCAAATTACCGGGTATCAAATTACCGGGTATCAAATTACCGGGTATCAAATTACCGGGTATCAAATTACCGGGTATCAAATTACCGGGTATCAAATTACCGGGTATCAAATTACCAGAGATCAAATTACCGGGGATCAAATTACCGGGGATCAAATTACCGGCTATCAAATTACCGGGTATCAATTTACCGGGGATCAAATTACCGGGGATCAAATTACCGGGTATCAAATTACCGGGTATCAAATTACCGGGTATCAAATTACCGGGTATCAAATTACCGGGTATCAAATTACCAGAGATCAAATTACCGGGGATCAAATTACCGGGGATCAAATTACCGGCTATCAATTTACCGGGGATCAAATTACCGGGGATCAAATTACCGGGTATCAAATTACCGGGTATCAAATTACCGGGTATCAAATTACCGGGTATCAAATTACCGGGTATCAAATTACCAGGTATCAAATTACCTACCACCGTATAGAAGTCGAGAAATGCATAGAAAACTGATGGTCATTTTTTGTCAGACTACACAAAGTCACAAACTATATTCCTTTTTCTAATTTATATTCATTATTGAGGGTAATTCATTACTAAGACTCCACTAATCAGGATGGTTAATTATAGAGGAGTTGTACTGTTTTATTTTTCCATTAAAAGAATTCCATATTATTTTTTATACATTCATGTTCCATATTATTTTTTATACATTCATGTTCCATATTATTTTTTATACATTCATGTTCCATATTATTTTTTATACATTCATGTTCCATATTATTTTTTATACATTCATGTTCCATATTATTTTTTATACATTCATGTTCCATATTATTTTTTATACATTCATGTTCCATATTATTTTTTATACATTCATGTTCCATATTATTTTTTATACATTCATGTTCCATATTATTTTTTATACATTCATGTTCCATATTATTTTTTATACATTCATGTTCCATATTATTTTCTAACAAAAAGAAATTCCATATTATTTTTCCACAATAGCAAGTGTTGAACATGTTCTCCCACTCTATCAGGTTCCACGGTCTGTATCTTCAAAGATGTTCTTTAACTTTTTCTGAAGCGGAGGAACTCCTGAAAAAATTATTCGATTCTGGAATAAGGACATCTAATAGCACTAAAAGAATCTCCTTTGTTGAAATTACAAAGTAAGGCGGTACTTATTTCAGGAATATAAATATTATGAATAAATGAGTAAAATATTTAATTTTGAAGTTTGTTATAACAATCTAATAAAGAAATTACAATTTCAACAGCTCCCTTTTACATTTTGAAATTCTGAGTTTTCAATTTTTTCTTTTTATAAAAATGTTTTTGAACTTAAAATACATTCGCAAGATGTGGTTTCAAAAACTTTCTGATATAATGGGGTTACGTCTCAGTTATTGGACACTTAACAAGGCTCTCAGTACTCGGAAAGTGGGTGCTGAGATACATTATAATAAATAGTTCAACAGAAAGTTCTGAAGATCACATTGGATCATAACTACGTTAACTCTCACTTTTCGAGTGCTGTGAGTGTTCGGTAATTGAGTGGTTACCCTACTCAGGCAAAAAGGATTTACTCCTGAGATATTAAAGGAGTTTTCCATTATTAAATTCTTCTTGCCTGGGAAATTCCTTTAATATCCCAGGAATAATTCCTTCTTGCCTGAAATATTCCCTTAATATCCCAGGAATAATTCCTTCTTGCTTGAAATATTCCCTTAATAACCCAGGAATAATTCCTTCTTGCTTGAAATATTCCCTTAATATCCCAGGAATAATTCCTTCTTGCCTGAAATATTCCCTTAATATCCCAGGAATAATTCCTTCTTGCCTGAAATATTCCCTTAATATCCCAGGAATAATTCCTTCTTGCTTGAAATATTCCCTTAATATCCCAGGAATAATTCCTTCTTGCCTGAAATATTCCCTTAATATCCCAGGAATAATTCCTTCTTGCCTGAAATATTCCCTTAATATCCCAGGAATAATTTCTTCTTGTCTGAAATATTCCCTTAATATCCCAGGAATAATTCCTTCTTGCCTGAAATATTCCCTTAATATCCCAGGAATAGTTCCTTCTTGCCTGAATATTCCTTTAATATCCCAGGAATAATTTCTTCTTGCCCTGTTAAATATTTCTACTTTTCAGAGGGAAAGGTACCTATTGCTTCGCCTGTGAAAAAAGTCACGAGGACGATACCTTGCAGTGCTATGAGCTCTGTCTGACGGAGAAGTGGCCTTCTCCTTCAAAAAAAATGAAGTGTGATGACGTCATGAGAGCCTTTAACCAGTCACTGCCTGATGTGACACATTTGATATAATTTTAAACATGTAATTATTAAGCCAGTAAATGTAATTTGACAATGTATATGAATATGTTTATGATTGAAAGAGAAAGAACTTTTCCGTACGTTCGCACTTAGTTTATTTTGATGTTAGATTGAAATTGAAAATGAATAGAACACAATTTTGTTGAAATACTAATTTTATACTCCATTGTTTTATTTTTCGTGATTTTGTAGAATAATGTCCATGTAAAACCACCAATATTTGTTGTTGCTAATGTGCCAAGTAAATGGTTACAATCTGCCACATCTTCTTAAATTATGACAAATTAATACCATACTTCAGAGTAATATTCTCAGCTAACTACACTTTTTGTTCATTAATTGCACACATTCATAAAATTAATGAAGATACTTTATGTAGTTAATTAAATATTGAACATTTTTCCTTTTATTTTTTCCTCATACTAAAATAAAAAAATATATTGTAGTACAAGGTTGATGTAGTACAAGGTTGATGTAGTACAAGGTTGATGTAGTACAAGGTTGATGTAGTACAAGGTTGATGTAGTACAAGGTTGATGTAGTACAAGGTTTATGAAGTACAAGGTTGATGTAGTACAAGTTTGATGTAGTACAAGGTTGATGTAGTACAAGGTTGATGTAGTACAAGGTTGATGTAGTACAAGGTTGATGTAGTACAAGGTTGATGTTGTACAAGGTTGATGTAGTACAAGGTTGATGTTGTACAAGGTTGATGTAGTACAAGGTTGATGTAGTACAAGGTTGATGTAGTACAAGGTTGATGTTGTACAAGGTTGATGTAGTACAAGGTTGATGTTGTACAAGGTTGATGTTGTAAAAGGTTGATGTAAAACAAGGTTGATGTTGTACAAGGTTGATGTTGTACAAGGTTGATGTAGTACAAGGTTGATGTAGTACAAGGTTGATATAGTACAAGGTTGATGTAAAACAAGGTTGATGTAGTACAAGGTTGATGAAAAAACAAGGTTGATGTTGTACAAGGTTGATATAGTACAAGGTTGATGTAGTACAAGGTTGATGTAGTACAAGGTTGATATAGTACAAGGTTGATGTAGTACAACGATGATTTCAACTCAACATCGTTAACAATTACTTTTTGTATGTCGTTTTTGTTTTTAACTATCGTGCGTAATATGTATAAGGAATGTAGGGAAATGGTCAGTTAGTTCGTAAGATATTGTGCCACATAGGATGTTTTCAACGAAATTACCCCAGGTATGGTAGAACGGTAAAGGATTGTTTCCAGTTTCCACCGGGATTCTAGTTGCATCATTTATTAGGGCTTGTGATCAGTTTTAGGAATAGACTTAGATCCTAACAAACACTGACGAAATCGTTCGCAACCAAAGACCACACTGAGAACTTCTCTTTCAATCTGTAAGTAGTTTTGTTCTGAAATGCATGCGCCATCCTAGTCGCCAGTTGTTGTAATTGCAAGATTAGAGGAATGGAGGAGGAATGATACATATGCTGTACGTTCAACAATCTATTCAATACTGGAGTAGATACACGCATATACGTGGAGGGAATAGAGTTATGATGTACACTAGAGAGAGTTAGTGTTACAGCGATTGCAAGACAGTGAGAACGAAGGTGTAAAACATTATTCTGTTTAAGTGCCATATCAATTCTATGGAAATGACGCCAGATTGCCATTCAAATGACCCCAAAATAAGGAATTCGCAGTCCTGCAAGAGTCGATACAATTTTGGCTACTGCCTCACCACTTGGAGGAGGGAAGAGAGAGAGAGAGAGCTGTTGCTATGTGGCAACAGCATCCATACTTGAGATAAGTACAAACTAATACATGTACTGTATACCACACACAACACTATCTAATGAATTATAACTGATAGACATATTATAAATGGATACCTATAGCATTACCTAATTAACATTAGCATAGACTTTTTTAACAAATTGAAAGAGAACATTCACTCTGGACGACCCTGTACAGCGTGTACAATGTACATACATATCCAGTCGAATCTAAGTTTAAAAAAAGTAAATATGTTGGGTAAAGACTTAGAATTCTTAGAAAATGTAGCATCGAATAATAAAAGGACTTTACTGCAATAACTCAAAAACTGTAGAATTTTGAATAATGAAAGTAAGTGAAATACTGGAACCAAACTCCCTAGATTTTAATAACTAGGACTATTTTAGATGTTCTCTCATTTCATTTGAATAAATGCGTTATTTTACCAATATACTTCAATAGAAAATTTATTTTAATGTTGAGTATTAATTTCATTATTATATTGTATTTCATTCGACTGGAAAACTGCCTAATTAATATATTGTATTTTTGACTGTTCAAAATGACAATAGAGTAAAGTTTGTTATGAGACTTGGTGAGATAAAATGTTTGACAGTTTAAAGGTGGCTAACTGGTAAGTATCAAAATATTGAGGAAATATTTATTGTTCGAGTTACTTGTTTAATATTTATTGTTCAAGTTACTTGTTTAATCTTTATTGTTCAAGTTACTTGTTTAATCTTTATTGTTCAAGTTACTTGTTTAATCTTTATTGTTCAAGTTACTTGTTTAATCTTTATTGTTCAAGTTACTTGTTTAATCTTTATTGTTCAAGTTACTTGTTTAATCTTTATTGTTCAAGTTACTTGTTTAATCTTTATTGTTCAAGTTACTTGTTTAATCTTTATTGTGACTTCAAAAGAAAAAGAATTTTATTCAAAATTACAACAAAGCAAATCACCTGGTAATGATTTATGAATATACAGTATTGTACATATGTCGGTTCCGTTACATTAATCAATTTAATTAATTCACTAATCAATTCAATAATCAATTCACTAATTAATTGACTAATCAATTGACTAATCAATTCACTAATTAATTCACTAAATCAATTCACTAATCAATTCACTAATTAATTCACTAAATCAATTCACTAATCAATTCACTGATCAATTCACTAATCAATTCACTAATCAATTCACTAATCAATTCACTAATCAATTCACTAATCAATTCACTAATCAATTCACTAATCAATTCACTAATCAATTCCTAATTAATTCACTAATCAATTCACTAATCAATTCACTAATCAATTCACTAATCAATTCACTAATCAATTCACTAATCAATTCACTGTTCAATTCACTAATCAATTCACTAATTAATTTACTAATCAATTCACTAATCAATTCACTAATCAATTCACTAATCAATTCACTAATCAATTCACTAATCAATTCACTAATAAATTCACTAATCAATTCACCAATCAATTCACTAATCAATTCACTAATTAATTCACTAATCAATTCACTTATTAATTCACTAATTAATTCACTAATCAATTCACTAATTAATTGACAAATCAATTCACTAATCAATTCACTGATCAATTCAAGAATCAATTCACTAATCAATTCACTAATCAATTCACTAATCAATTCACTAATCAATTCACTAATCAATTCCCTGATCAATTCACTAATCAATTCACTAATCAATTCACTAATCAATTCACTAATCAATTCACTAATCAATTCACTAATCAATTCACTAATCAATTCACTTATCAATTCACTAATCAATTCACTAATCAATTCACTAATCAATTCACTAATCAATTCACTAATCAATTCACTTATCAATTCACCAATCAATTCACTAATCAATTCACTAATCAATTCACTAATCAATTCACTAATCAATTCACCAAACAATTCACTAATCAATTCACTAATCAATTCACTTATCAATTCACTGTTCAATTCACTAATCAATTCACTAATTAATTTACTAATCAATTCACTTATCAATTCACTAATCAATTCACTAATCAATTCACTAATCAATTCACTAATCAATTCACTAATCAATTCACTTATCAATTCACCAATCAATTCACTAATCAATTCACTAATCAATTCACTAATCAATTCACCAAACAATTCACTAATCAATTCACTAATCAATTCACTTATCAATTCACTGTTCAATTCACTAATCAATTCACTAATTAATTTACTAATCAATTCACTTATCAATTCACTAATCAATTCACTAATCAATTCACTAATCAATTCACTTATCAATTCACTAATCAATTCACTAATCAATTCACTAATCAATTCACTAATCAATTCACTAATCAATTCACCAATCAATTCACTAATCAATTCACTAATCAATTCACTAATCAATTCACTAATCAATTCACCAATCAATTCACTAATCAATTCACTTATCAATTCACTAATCAATTCACTAATCAATTCACTAATCAATTCACCAATCAATTCACTAATCAATTCACTTATCAATTCACTAATCAATTCACTAATCAATTCACCAATCAATTCACTAATCAATTCACCAATCAATTCACTAATCAATTCACTTATCAATTCACCAATCAATTCACTAATCAATTCACTAATCAATTCACTAATCAATTCACTAATCAATTCACCAAACAATTCACTAATCAATTCACTAATCAATTCACTTATCAATTCACTGTTCAATTCACTAATCAATTCACTTATCAATTCACTAATCAATTCACTAATCAATTCACCAATCAATTCACTAATCAATTCACTAATCAATTCACTAATCAATTCACTAATCAATTCACCAATCAATTCACTAATCAATTCACTAATCAATTCACTAATCAATTCACCAAACAATTCACTAATCAATTCACTAATCAATTCACCAATCAATTCACTAATCAATTCACTAATCAATTCACTAATCAATTCACCAATCAATTCACTAATCAATTCACTAATCAATTCACTAATCAATTCACCAAACAATTCACCAATCAATTCACTAATCAATTCACTTATCAATTCACTAATCAATTCACTAATCAATTCACTAATCAATTCACCAATCAATTCACTAATCAATTCACTAATCAATTCACTAATCAATTCACCAATCAATTCACTAATCAATTCACCAATCAATTCACTAATCAATTCACCAATCAATTCACTAATCAATTCACTAATCAATTCACTTATCAATTCACTAATCAATTCACTAATCAATTCACTAATCAATTCACTAATCAATTCACTAATCAATTCACTAATCAATTCACTAATCAATTCACCAATCAATTCACTAATCAATTCACTAATCAATTCACTAATCAATTCACTAATCAATTCACCAATCAATTCACTAATCAATTCACTAATCAATTCACTAATCAATTCACTAATCAATTCACTAATTAATTCACTAATCAATTCACCAATCAATTCACTAATCAATTCACTAATCAATTCACTAATCAATTCACTAATCAATTCACTAATCAATTCACTAATCAATTCACCAATCAATTCACTAATCAATTCACTAATCAATTCACTAATCAATTCACCAATCAATTCACTAATCAATTCACCAATCAATTCACTAATCAATTCACTAATCAATTCACTAATCAATTCACTAATCAATTCACTAATCAATTCACTAATCAATTCACTAATCAATTCACCAATCAATTCACTAATCAATTCACTAATCAATTCACTAATCAATTCACTAATCAATTCACTAATCAATTCACTAATCAATTCACTAATCAATTCACTAATCAATTCACTAATCAATTCACTAATCAATTCACTAATCAATTCACTAATCAATTCACTAATCAATTCACTAATCAATTCACTAATCAATTCACTAATCAATTCACTAATCAATTCACTAATCAATTCACTAATCAATTCACTAATCAATTCACTAATCAATTCACTAATCAATTCACTAATCAATTCACTTATCAATTCACTTATCAAGGAAAAAATACCTATCGAAGTTTTTTCTAGAAAAGAAAACTAAAATTGTAACAACAATCAAAGACCATTTGTAGAGTCCAATAGTTACTATTAGTAAAACTGTTAAATAGTTTGGGAAAATAAAGAAGCATTAAATCAAAATAGTTTAATTAGTTACACTAATAAATAGAATATTATTATCAACAACAACAAAAGAAGGATTCAACTAAAATATTTTTAGTTAAAAGAAAATAATTTTCAAGGTTCAATATCTATATAAATTAATTGAGATAGGAATTATAATGCCATCAGGTATCATGGATACGAATTAAAATGAAAGATAATTTTTTTCTCCTTAACGTGTCTGAAAATGTCTAACCGTCCGATAACTCAGGGTTTACCCTAGATTTAGTTTCATTAAACATACTTCAATTAACGAAATGGACTTTATTTTTATTTTATCCAGAGGTTTTTACCTGTACTAAAATCAAATAACTCCAATAAATTGGGTATTCACAGAAAAAGAGTTTGATGGTATATCATTATTTACCTTCAACGAATATTTAAGATAACTGTTATTTCAGCCATGTTAGCCGAAACCTAATTATTTTTGTGTCTTTCCGTAGCTAATTTCTTTGTAAACTTTCATTGATAAACTTATTATTGCAATAAATTATGCATATTCAGTATAATTTGAGCTTCAAATAAATCAGTAACCTCCCCTGGTTCTGACAGCGAGTTCACACCTAGGACCCGTGTGAGTCGAGGGACAGGAACAGTGCTGGGTGCTGTCCGGTCCTATGGAACAGGTTCCTCCGTTCCTACAGTACCATCTGGGACAGTAAGCCTCTCTGCAGGTTGTACCTGAGAAATAAATTTGGGAGAATGAGAGAAAGAAACAGTCCAAATAGGATCAAAATGGATACTCTATGATCTAGTTTTACCAATGAAGGAATTTAGGTTTGTATTAGAATATTGGGAATTATGAATTTTCGGATGTAAGGTTAGGAAAAGAAAATAGGTCAAGATTGGATAATTATGATCTAGTTTTACAATGAAAGAATTTAAGTTTTATTGAAATATTGGGAATTATGAATTTTGGTATGTCAGATTGGTCGAACTAAGTAGGTATTCTTTAAAAACTAAAGGGAATGAATTATTAAAATAGAATTAGTTAGTATCATATTCTCCATATAATCTCAATAATTAGGCTTTATATTCTTCAAATCACCATTGAATACACTTTAAAATTCACGAACCTCTAAATCCAAAGCTGCACAAACAAATATAACCTCTACCTCCTGAGATACACGATCCACCATTGTGACAAGGTTGCGAAGAACAGGCTCCAGTGTCACTATTTTGAAAAGCGCTATTTCTCAAAGACGTAGAACTGGCTCCCTGCGTGAGAAAGAAATTGATAGAATTGCTACTGAATTCAAACAATAGTTTGGGTCGAATATAGTTTATCGAATTACTCACTTCTCCATAATGATCTTCATCATGCCTTATCAACTGCCTATCTCTCCATTCCTTATCTTCCTTTCTTCCTCTGACCAGCTGACCATTTTCATAATGTTCTTCGAATTCCATTTCTCTCCTATGAGATCCACCCAAACCTCCTGCCCCGGCTAAGCCTCCTGCAGCAAATTCTGCTGAACTTCCAGTTCCATATGCATTGCTGCTTAGACTGAGAGACGCTGAATTGTCTCCTTCGTGATACCTCCCAGCGGATGATGAATAGCTTCCACCTCCATAAGATTGACTATTTTCTTGTCCTGAAGCACCAGAGTAACCAGCACCTCCTCCATGACTAGCAGAAATCATACCTCCACTTCCTGAAGAACTGCCAATCGAAGACTGGAATGAAGAAGTGGAAGCGAAACCAGAATCATTTTCAGGAGATGATACTGATTGGGATTCTCGGCCCTGAAAATAATTCAAATAATGATTAAGATCACCTGTAAGATCACTTCAAATGTCGAAATGAAATATTTATGAAGAACCTACCTCTCCATATCTCCTAACATCGTTCTTAATTAGGTCGTTGTTTTTCCATTCACGTTCTTCTTCTCTTCCAGTCACTAATCGACCATCTTGGAAATGTTCTTCCTGCTCCGTCTCATGTCGATGAACTTCACCATTAGGCAAATAACCAGATGAAAATGAGCTTTGTGAACTGTATCCGGTGGTACCACCTTGATTTGCGTAGTTTGCCCCACCATAACCAGAGCCACTTCCACCATTAGTCATGTAGTAGCCCCCTGGAACGTTAGGTCTTACAGAACCTTCATTGAGAGCCTGGGCTGTATTCAATGACTCAAAAGTATGTACACCGCCACCACCAATTACAGAAGTCAAACTGTTTGAATTAATAAGATTATTACCAATCATTCCATTATTGGTGTTTGAAGCAGAATTCACATTTGTTGATAGATGATCGTTTTCTTGTGAGACTTCTGTGTTTAGTGTGTTAACCACATTCGTGTTACCAGAATTCGTGCTTTCATAGTAACTTCCAGAATTAGCACTATTACTTGAATGAGTCGGATATTGTCTTGGATGTTGAGAGCCATCATATTGGACATTTCGGTAAGAAGATTGAGATGCTGTATTTAGAGTACTTCCGGAGAGAATATCCGATAGTCTGTCTCTGTGTCCAAGCACTTCAAGATCTTCAGGTCCTCTTTCAACCAAATTTTCGTCAATTAACTGACCATCTTCATATTTCTTCTCGTGATGCAGGTCATACACTTGCTCACCATCTTTGAATTCCTGCTCTGATCTAACTTCAGTCTTTCTTGTAATAGTTCTGGGAGAGACAGAAACCACAACTCCTTGTCCGATTCCAGATACATGAATTGGTCGTGTCCTTTCATTGTATGCACTGCTAGAAGATGAAGCTTCAGACCCACTTGTTCTAACTCCACCGACATTATATTGAGTCTGATACACTCTTTCATTATTAACAGCTGAGGAACCATGTGGATTAAGAGCTCTGTTTGGTAGCCTAGAATTAACGGAAACCAGTTGATCTGAATCTTTCTCATTGTGATCTTCATGAACTAATTCTCCATCTTGGAAATGACGCTCATGCGTACTTTCGTAAACTTGGTCACCATTCACGAATTCCTTTTCTTGTGTCATTTCGAATCTTTGTGAATGAGACATGGGAATCGTATCAGGATTGGAAATTCCATATCTTGCAAGGTCATCAAATGAGAGATCCAGAGCATTTACGTTGACACCTTCAGTTTCCATTTCATCCCTCGATCTCTGAGTCTGATTTGAGTGAATCAGTACTCCGTTTTCATAGTAGGTGTAATATTTCGTCTCGCTAACAAATTTCCCATTAAGGTAACTACGAGATGTACGTGTTTCCACTTTATAACTTGAAATCAATGGTTGAATTCTTGATGTCATTGTATTAGTAGTTCGGTTAGAAGTTTGAACAGTTTCAAAACCAGAAGTAACTGGTGTTAGAGTCTGACCATAGTTCAATGAATTTTGTGAATATTGTGATTCTCTTCGATTATTATAGTTACCTTGATGAATGCCAATAGAGTGTTCGGAAGAGCTAGATGTGAGGTCAGAGTCAGTAGGAGTTGCAACATCACTTCTATCGGAGTTACCAATGTCTCTCAAATGAACTGAATCGCCCTCACCAACATTAAAAGCAATTGATAGATCAATTTTGTCTCCTGGTGAAGCTGCAATTATTCCATCCCTCTTGTCAGCACTCGCTTCTGAATAAGAGTGTGACGAGGATGATGAGTAGCTTGATGAATCAGAAGTTTGTTCTCCACGATTTCCAGATGAGCTGATGCTATTTGCATCTTCATTGAACAGAAATCCTGGACTGAATGTAAAAGTTTCTTCTTCATCATCAACTTGATGAGATACACTTTCAAGTGCAACATTTGTAGTTGGGTTAACTCTATGATGAGACTGTCTGGAAGAAGATTCTGATTCAACAGAATGAGAAGTTACTCTTGGTTCATTGTTAGGACGATTGGGAGTTCTGTCTGGTTGGTAAGAAGGAGATCTATCATAGTTGTAAGGCTCAGAATACGTATCAACAACGCCACTGTTCGTCTGAGATGTGGTATCAGAAGATGCTACGTAACCTGCTGAACCAAAAGTGTTAGAAATAGGTCTATGAATTGGTCCAGGGTATCTTCTTGGCTCATGTACTGTAGGTGAAGGTTTATTGGACATAGAGCTACCTTGGCCTTGCGTCTGATAAACTCTTGATTGCGTCCGAGACCTTTGTATGTTTCCTTGACGTACAGTACCATCCGAATTTACTTGATTGAAACGTGGTCCAGTAGGTCGACGTGAATTATAGCCTTGTCCACGTCTAGATTCTTGAGATGATCTAGTTCTACCACTAACTTGAGTCCTGCCACTACTTTGTGGTCCAGAATTGAATGAATTTGATCCAATAAATCCAGGACGATCAACAGAGGTTGCGGATACTCTTCTCTGATTAGAAGTAACCCGTCTACGTTCAGATCCTGGACGATAATATGAGGTACTGACAATTGGTATTTGCTGTGCTGATGTGGACAATATTCCTCTTGTACTTGCAACATTGCTATTCGAATTGACTGACCCGAAACCAACACCTGTAGGATTTCCATGTTCTTCAGATACATTACGAACCAAATGTCCATTTTCGAACCGTCTTTCTTCATTCCTTCCATACACTTGTTGACCATTCACAAAATGTGATTCTTCGTTCTTCTCTTCGTGGTGGCTGCTGCTGGTTACAGCTGGTCTTGGTAGAGCATTTCCTTGATGAAGTCTTTGACGTAATCTTTGAATATCTTGTTGAAGTCTGTCCTGCTTGTACATACCACCTCCTCCAGTTGAGCCATAGGAATTCACACCTCCGTTTGAACCATACGATGAAGAACTGCTCCAACTACTACTGCTACTTCCTCCAAGAGCAGCATTAGCTCCATAGCCACCAGCACCACGATTTCTATCTCCAGTTTCGTAGCCATCTTCATGGATGAGTTCACCATTTTGGTATCGGCGTTCATATTTTCGCTCGTAAGAAGGTTGACCGTTCACGTACCGTTCTTCTTGGTGCATTTCTTGTCTTGAAGTGGACGCCATTGGGATGTGTCGATTGAATCCTTGAAAGCTCTGAAAAAACTATGAGATTAAGGTTTCATTAACTTCAAATGTAAATGAAGTTTATAATAAAGATAAGGTTTAACTATAATATTGATAAAAAAAAATTAACAATTGAACCACACCAATAGTTGTAATTTAAGTGCACAGTGAAGGGCTACTTTCATGTTTCTAATTTTTCTTCAAAAACTATACACTTGTTTCAGCAGATAACCAATTTTACTTGTGAGTGCATCCTGTCACTGCTCATGTGGGTCCCTTGGTCCATGTTAGCCACGAAAGGGGAACTGTACTGCTCCACTTGGAAATCGTCTGCCACACCTAAAAAATAAAAACAATCTTAGAAAAAGGTATAGGTACTACTTCTAAGAAAAATAGAAATGATCACAATTTGTTTTATTGAAGAGCAGTTTTTCAACGAAAAAATATTATTCAACAATAATACTTCCTTAATATCCCAGGAATAAATCCTTCTTGCCTGGGATATTCCATTAATAACCCAGGACTAAATCCTTCTTGCCTGGGATATTCCCTTAATAACCCAGGACTAAATCCTTCTTGCCTGGGATATTCCCTTAATAACCCAGGACTAAATCCTTCTTGCCTGGGATATTCCATTAATAACCCAGGACTAAATCCTTCTTGCCTGGGATATTCCATTAATAACCCAGGACTAAATCCTTCTTGCCTGGGATATTTCCTTAATATCCCAGGACTAAATCCTTCTTGCCTGGGATATTCCCTTAATAACCCAGGACTAAATCCTTCTTGCCTGGGATATTCCATTAATAACCCAGGACTAAATCCTTCTTGCCTGGGATATTCCCTTAATAACCCAGGACTAAATCCTTCTTGCCTGGGATATTCCCTTAATAACCCAGGACTAAATCCTTCTTGCCTGGGATATTCCCTTAATAACCCAGGACTAAATCCTTCTTGCCTGGGATATTCCCTTAATAACCCAGGACTAAATCCTTCTTGCCTGGGATATTCCATTAATAACCCAGGACTAAATCCTTCTTGCCTGGGATATTCCATTAATAACCCAGGACTAAATCCTTCTTGCCTGGGATATTCCCTTAATAACCCAAGACTAAATCCTTCTTGCCTGGGATATTCCCTTAATAACCCAGGACTAAATTCTTCTTGCCTGGGATATTCCCTTAATAACCCAGGACTAAATCCTTCTTGCCTGGGCTATTCCCTTAGGTTCAACTTACCCAAACTGCTGTGGGTGAGACATAGCAGGAGCAAAACACAGCTAGACTTCATGTTAGCGCATATCCTTAGAGTATTGCAGATAAAAAAGGTTAATTATATTTAATAACACTATGAATAACTCTTATTGTACTATATAGTTAATAATCCTGTAGATTTTGTTTAGAATAATTAATAATTGCATGGATAATCATTATTGTAATATTTAGTATTGATAATCCTTATTATAGTTTATAATCCTTTAGATAATGTTCAGTAGAGTTAATAATAACATGGATAATTCTAATTATAAGAAATAATCAATTAATCATATGCATAATATTAAGTAAAATTAATAGCAATATGGATTATTATATTTAATAGTAATATAGATCCTTGTAATTAATAATGTTATATATAATTCTAATTAGAAGTTAGTAAAGCGTTTTATATGAATAAATTGAAGGCTGATAAATAAAAATAAGAATTACTCAAATTATCAAAAATAGACATTTTAAATTGAAAGTACAGTTTTATTGCAGGAATGATTTTAGTAGAATTTTAAAAAGTCGCATTTTTCAATACTTGAAAGAATTCATTTCAATTTTATTACACTAAATTTAATGATTTTTTCATAAATTGAATCGTATTCAATGACGAACATTTTTCTCAGTCACAACCATGTTTGTTATAAAAAAAATAGAAAAATTGTAATTACAACACAATAACAAATTAATATTCGACTACCGAGGTAAATTATGTATTTCTGGAAAAAAAAGTATTTAGCTAAATTTCAACTAATAATTGGATAATAGAAGTTAAATCTAAAATTAAATAGTTAAATAGTGGATAATTTTATTAGTCAATCCACGATTTTGTATTTATAATAATCACTATTTAAAAATTACTGATAATTTTATTAGTAAAATCCGCGATTATCATTTTTTCATGAACACTTTTTAAAATAAAAAAAAATTAGCTTTAAATTAAGAATGTGTTTATTTCTACTACAGCTTATCACCCCCTATCTAAGGCGTGACAGACACACACACACAATCTCTCTGTGGCGAAGTACAACTCACTCTGAATTAGAACACTTTGTCCCTCGGTATTTATAGTCTCGTGAGGGGATGTACGTACCATGGTATAGTAACACTATTATTATGTTATCAATTATTATTATAATATTAATTGTTATTATATTATTATTTATTGCATTAAATGATAGATGCAGTCGGGTAGATACCAGTTTTTTTTTGATAATTTTTCAAAATTTCCGAAATGCTTCTTGTAAATTAAATGCAGCAATTTATAATATTTATTATTATATTATTAATTATAATTAGCATTTAATACCTTATAAATGATAAAAAATGATTACAAAAGTTTTTACTTTTATCTTCTTAAACAATAAAGTAAAATAAGCTTTTTATCTAATAATGAGGTATTTTATCGAAGATTTTAACTTAATATTTTTTATTATATGTTTTAATAATTAAAAAAAAGGTTTTAAAAATATTTATTCTACGATTTTTCGATTTAAATTCTAGGAATTTAATTCTAGGTTTAAGTTGTTACGTCACATTTATGTGAAATATGAATCATGTATATTGCTTAGTGATGTCACTTCACTTTCGTAATTTCTTTATAATAAATTATTTACAAATTTGAAGAATCGTGGAATAAAAATATCGAAAACCTCTTTTTTTAATTATAAAAACATATAATAAAGAATAGCAGGTAATGGTAAAATCTTAGGCGAAATAACCGATATGGTGTATGAAGTTAAATGTAACATTGTAAAAGTAAAATCATTTAAATTCTTACTCGTATATTGACAAAGGGAGCAACATATAAGGTATTATTGCAAATGATACTGAGTGGGATAATTGTTTTTATAGGTACCGGATGGATGAGTAACAATGCATTTATTTTCCTTATATTTAACTCAGTTGAGTCACTGATTTGCGTATCCGTACGATAATTGAGTATATACCCCGTGAGAAAGTATATTAATTACATCATTATACTAATAAAATAATTATTAATAATTTCCATAATAATTATTCAGACAGGTAAAAAGTATATTGATAGTTTATACATTATTTATCCATTAAAAACAATGGAAACAATTTTGATATTTTGGGGTATTTTGACAAAATGTATGATTAATTATTTTATATAAGAGAAAATCTAAGACAGATTGAATATAATTTTATTGAGAAAAAATGTAAAATAAAACTACTAAATTATTTCCAAATTAAATAAAAAGAAGTAAAATAATTTTTTTAACTTCATTTTTGCAATTCATCCCTAGTGGAATATTATTTGTATCTTCTTGCAGATTAGTATACGAATTAATTTGCTATTCACGAATTTTACTAAAGGAGTATATTGTTTTCAAAAAAAGTATAGAAATATTGTTTATATACATAAAAATTGAAATAGTAAATTAATAGAGAGAATATATAATTTTCTATAAAACAAAATTATTTTACCATCTAACAATTAGGTAAAATTAATTAAATTTCAGAAATTAAATTATTTAAAAAATAACATTTTATAAATGAAATATTATTAAACTTTTAAATTAAATAAAATTCCTCCTCAATATCGTACCTTTGACCTCGACCACTAGAAAAAAAAATAGTTAGGTGGTACCTAGGTAGCAGTACCCGGACACGTATAGTACTCGGAAAGTGCTGGTGATAAACATAGAACATAAGCCAATTTGTGCCTATGTGTTACCCCCAACTTTCCGAGGACGGTGAGTTTAATTAGGTGTTTGAATAATGTTAATATTCTTTAATGACGCAGTTTTGTACAAAGGCGTTTCATAAAACATGGTGAAGTGAATTAATCAATGTCCCATCAACTCTGAATTGAAATTTCTATAGAATATGCTTTTAATTTATAGAGCTAAGGTTATATAACATATGACAGTTAACAGAATATAAATTGATTCTGTATTCGCTTGGTAATTAATTATACAAGAAATATTCACGCTCAACCTTCACTGTCCGACATTTCTATTAGATTCAATAGAAGAACAAGAAAAGGGTACGAACTGTAACACGTATTATCGTAAATTTAATAGTAATCAGGTATATAGGTACAATTTTTAGTAGGGTTGTGACAATATGTATTTAAAATCATAGATCCTGAAATTATTATAGACGGAGAGAATTAAAGAGTATTGAATGGTTCTACACCAGCGGTATATAGTATTCGATACCATTTCACTTCGTTTCGTCTATAATATTCCTAAGATCTATGATTCTAAATGCATGTTGTCACAACCCTAACTTTTAGGTACATAATGTTTTTAAGGGTGAATGGTCTTTAGGTTACGGTATAGGTAGCTTTTTACGATATATCTATCAGTTTTGTTATAGTTTTTGATTTATCGAATGAACCACACTTCCTTTTTCTTCGCTTGAAATTCGGGGGTAGAAGAAAAATCACAAGAATAAATTAAATTACATATTATAATAAGAATATAGAACCAAATTTAAAATGGTTTGCAGTTTTATAATCAGTAACCTTAGTTCTAATGAATAGAGAAATATAAAATCGATTGGAGAGGATAATTAAGACTAGAGACTCAAAGTATTCTTCTACCTTATTATTCTAACTCTATAGGTGCTCAAAGTATTCTTCTACCTTATTATTCTAACCCTATAGAGACTCAAAGTATTCTTCTACCTTATTATTCTAACTCTATAGGTGCTCAAAGTATTCTTCTACCTTATTATTCTAACCCTATAGAGACTCAAAGTATTCTTCTACCTTATTATTCTAACTCTATAGGTGCTCAAAGTATTCTTCTACCTTATTATTCTAACCCTATAGAGACTCAAAGTATTCTTCTACCTTATTATTCTAACCCTATAGAGACTCAAAGTATTCTTCTATCATATTATAGAGGCTCAAAGTATTCTTCTACCATATTATTCTAACCCTATAGAGACTCAAAGTAATCTTATACCTTATTATTCTAATCCTAAAGAGGACCAAAGTATTCTTCTACCATATTATTCTAACTCTATAGAAGCTCAAAGTATTCTTCTACCTTATTATTCTAACCCTATAGAGGCTCAAAGTATTCTTCTACCATATCATTCTAACTCTATAGAGGCTCAAAGTATTCTTCTACCATATCATTCTAACTCTATAGAGGACCAAAGTATTCTTCTACCTTATTATTCTAACTCTATAGAGGACCAAAGTATTCTTCTACCTTATTATTCTAATCATGGTATTCTTGTACCTAATCTATCTAACACACACGCTAAAATGCAGTGGAGTTACAGAACAATCCTTCCGTTGTTTAGGATCAAGGTTCTGTATTAAGAGAGTGATTTACTGATGTGTTTTGTAGGTTAAGGTGACCAGTAAGATGATCACAAGGAAATACTACAGAAATGGGGTTAATAAATGTGACAATATGCTTGTAATTTCAGTTACTGGCTTCCTTCTTGGAAATCTTAGTAAATTTGTGAAGTCAAGAGCGAATTACACGACGAGAAAGTTAGCTTCCTTTAAGAGAATATCCTTTAGAACTAATAACCCCTGTAGCTGTCAACCGTATAGTTCAATTCGTAACCATTCTTTCGATTCGAATCACACAATTAAGGAAGAATATTTGAAAAAAAATACAAACTTCAAAGCCAGTGTGATATTGGTATATTTGAATCTATATACATTCATAAACAGTCACCATCGCTCAATGAACAAGCGAGTTCATTCAATTTAGCTATTTTGGGTAATAACTTATTATTTTTCTATTATTTTTTCTTTATTATATGTTAATTCTTTATGTGACTTTATTAATTTGGGTATCCATAATACTTCTATGTTCTATATATTTTGTTTAAAATTAGACTATTGATAATGAATATTGATTTATTCGAAAAAGCTCTAGAAAAATATAATGATGCTAACTTTTTTCGTCGTGTCACTTGCTATTCCCTTCATAAATTTACTTTTAAAATCATAGAGAATATTATAGACGGAGGGAATTAAAGAGTATTGAATGGTTCTACACCAGCGGTATATAGTATTCGATACCATTTCGTTTCGTCTGTGATATTCTTAACATCTATGATTTATAAAGCATATTGTTACAACCCTAGTGGCAATATGCTTTATAAATTATAGAGAATATTATAGAGGGAGAGAATTAAAGAGTATTGAATGGTCTACACCAGCGGTATATAGTATTCGATACCATTTCGTTTCGTCTGTGATATTCTTAACATCTATGATTTATAAAGCATATTGTTACAACCCTAGTGGCAATATGCTTTATAAATTATAGAGAATATTATAGAGGGAGAGAATTAAAGAGTATTGAATGGTTCTACACCAGCGGTATATAGTATTAGATACCATTTCATTTCGTTTCGTCTGTGATATTCTTAACATCTATGATTTTAAGTGCATATTGTCACAACCCTCATAATGAGGTAACCAGTCTTTCTTAGAAATGACATATTCTCCTACGAATAAACCTTGCTCATTGTTTTGTAATCCGAGAAGGTGGATGCTATTACTAAACTAACTGAATCTTCTTCTGAGAACACACTGTACCTACTTTAGTAAAGAACATGGGAATTAAATCAGTGCATATTGTTACTAACGAAAAAACGTAATGAGAGTTAGAATAATTTATAAAATATTGTTGATCTAGTTGTTTACTTCTAGTTAAGCTTTTATATATTTACTGACGATGAAATGATTTCACAATTTTATGCAAAATATTACTTACTAGGTTAATATTTTTTAATATAATAATTTGTAAAACCTATAGAATACTACTTTTCAAATGAAAATGAATGTTGTATCAATAAGTAGAGATTACTTTAATCAATAGGGTTGTGACAATATGCGTTAAAAATCATAGATCCTGGAAATAGTATAGGAGAGAATTAAAGAGTATTGAATGGTTCTAAACCAGCGGTATACAGTATTCGATACCATTTCATTTCATCTATGGTTTTCATAAGATCTTAAGATTTTAAACGCATATTGTCACAACCCTACTAATAATCGATGAAGTGTTCACGGAGCAATAGAGTTAGTAAACACAATACTGTGTATATAGTGTGTACGGCGTACTAAAAGCTCAACTCTCCATTTATCGTATAAAAATTAAACTATTAATTGTTTAGGACCAATAGATATATTTCTTAAAATCTAAATACTGGCAGACCCCGCTATAGTGCAAAAATCACGACTCAGACTTATTATATAATGGTATAAGAGCGAGACATGACTCAAGTTATTATATAAATGTTACTCCTTAAATATTTCATTTTCTATGAGGCAGATTTAAAGAAAATGGATTTTAAAGAGTTCGACTTAGGTATACTCGTATAGTGTTTGTTTCCAGAATTAGTTGGTGCTCTGTGATGGAAGTTTAAAGTACAGGCAGGCTTCGCTTTAAGTACACCTCACTTTAATAAAAGTGGTTACTTATTTCAAGTCATGATTCAAAATAAGAACCGTTCGTAGACATAGAAAACAGAGATAATTTTCTGTGATTATTTCACGGTAACTAAAAAAACACCAAAATTATAATCCAGATAAGGTTATTAGAAGCAATTGGTTCAGAAATTCAACATGTCCTATTTTAGGGCTAGTTCCATGTTATTGCACTGTTCAATATTTTTTTTCGAACACGTGAAAATCTTTATATAGTAATCATTATTTAACTTTTATTTCAATTGGTATCCATGATACCAATTAGAATAGAAGTTAAATAATAATTATTATATTTTCTTTTCTGACGTGTCCGAAATTGTAGAACCAACCAATAACTTGGAACTTAGTACCCTACTACCAAAAACATTTCATAGAGCATAAAATTGCGGTTTGTTAAATGTAGCACAATAATTATAGAAATCTAAATATCGATTAATTACTCACCTATACTGAGTGAGAGTTAAGCTATGGATGAATTTTAAAACATTTAATAAATGCGAGTCTTTAAACTTTTTCATCACATCCACAAACAATGAAAGCTCGACTGTATATTATTATTAATATGCTTATATACGTAGTACTCTAATAACTCTTACACAAATTTTCTTTTTATAACTCATAGAAAATGAGGGATATAATCAAGGAGTGACAATTATAAATTTCTTGTTACTTATATTCGCTTTAGTTACTGTTTGGTAACTAAACTGAGTCGTGATTTGGTAACTAAAGCGGGGATGCCTGTAAAAGTGAAGTAATTAAAAGGAATAAAGTTAAATCATAGCTTAACTCTCACTCACTATAGGTGAGTAATTAGTTTGATACTTTGATATATATAATTGTGTTGCATTGAACAAACAACAATTTTTTGCACTGTGAAATATTTTAGGCAGTTAAGTAAGTTCTAAGTTATTTGTTAGTTCTACCTTTTTGCGACACGCAACAAAAAAATATATTAATATTTATTGCAGCGACCTGCTAGGAGCGTAGCCTAAAAACACCCCCTGATTGTTATTGTTGGGGGATTTGGGGAAAATCGTTACTACTCCTTCAATATTGAACAGATTTGATTGAAACAAACTGTAAATGGTAGTCTGGCTTATTCGCTGCACTTTCTGAGAAATGGAATTAACAAAAATAAATTTTAATTATAAAAATTTGATAAAAATATTTATGTATAGATTTGTAATTTCATTCGATACGGACACTAAAGTTACTTCTCTTTCAATAAATCTATTTTCTTGAGAATAGCTTCAACAGGTAGCCCGGTGCATTCACTAATACTTTTAGCAAACAGAATTTTGCTAGTATAATCCTCACATAATAGTCAATAATTAAAATTCTGTGTGTACTTGTTTATCACTTGCTGGCACATATTAAAGTTCTTCATCTTCTATATGAACTGATTAGATTGAAACAAATTTCTAATGGTAGCTTTATAATATGATCACTTCAGAGGGTAGGAAAGTGAATTACGAAATTTTCATTGACTGCGTGATTTTACTGTGCCCCTGACAAATTTGCCATAGTCGCAGCTCTCCCCGGGGTGTTATGTCTTGCTTGTCCTATGATTGGGATAAAGATGGTGAAAATTAGTTCAGTCACCAGTACAAGTTTTTAGTGAAGATATATATGTTATGAAATTTTGTATTTACTAGTCTAGCATTGTACTATGTAGATGTAGTACATTCCGTTACCGATGTTATTAAGTACTTTTAGATTATGAGTAGCTTCTCTGCATCCATGAGCAATGAACATCAGTATTTATGAAAAAAAATTATTACAGGCTTGTCCCGTTTTTCTCACAAATGGAAATAAAAGCGAGGTGTGACTCAAGTTGGTATATAATTGTAACCCCTTAATCGTCTCATTTTCTATGAGTTAGATGAAAAGAAAATGGCTTTGAAGGCTCAATTTGGCGTATATTGAAATTATGAAAGTTCGAAGTAGTGCATGAATTAAAGTATTAAAATTCAACCATAGCTTAACTCTCACTCAGTATAGATGAGCAATTAATTTGATACTTTGATTTATGTACCTGCAGATATCACGAACACCAATTAGAATAAATGTTAAATAATAACATCCATTTACACCAAATATTTTAATCTCCAATATGGGTAATTCATTTACGTGTCTTCAAAAAATAGTACAAACAATCGAATATTTGGAAACTCAGTTTTACATCAATAAATTATCAAATCCGAGCTCTTTCACCCAATCCTGAGAAAGTTACACCCAAACCAGAGAAAATTGCACCCAAACTAGAAAAGATTGCACCCAATCCTGAGAAAATTGCATCCAATCCTGAGAATTGCACACAATCCCGAAAAATCACTACCTAATCCAGGAAGAAGAATGAACAAGTCCATACAAAATTAAATATTTAGAGTATTAATAATTAAATTTTCTACACTATAGAAATTGTAGCAAATACATCAGACTACCAATTGAAGCTTGTTTCAACCAAATCGAATCATTATTGAAGGAGAAGCAATTTTAATGGTACTATCAGAAAAGATTAAAAGTACATACAAAATTCTAATTTTTGACCATTAAAATTTGATTTTTCGAAATTATATTCTCTAGAAATTGTAGCAAATACACCAGTCTACATATTAAAGCTTGTTTCGACCAAATCGATTCATTATAGAAGAAGAATAAGGAATTTCAGTGACAAAATCGGTCTAAATTACAAATCCACCCAGCTAACCATATCCTCTCTGTCCCGCGTGGGGCAGAGGGGAACATCCCTCGCTAGCGAGGGACAGAGAGGGACGGGGGATTTCAGACGTCTGAAATCCAACGTCTTTCCAACGTCTGAAATCCCACTCACGTCCCACGTCTTACACAAGCAGGATGTCCCTCGTTTGTCCCACGTCTTTCCCACGCGGGATGTCCCTCTCTGTCCCACGCGGGATGTCCCTCTCTGTCCCACGTGGGATGTCCCTCTCTGTCCCACGCGGGATGTCCCTCTCTGTCCCACGCGAGATGTCCCTCTCTGTCCCACGTGGGATATCCCTCTCTGTCCCACGCGAGATGTCCCTCTCTGTCCCACGTGGGATGTCCCTCTCTGTCTCACGCGGGATATCCCTCTCTATCCCACGTGGGATGTCCCTCTCTGTCCCACGTCTGCCCCACGCGGGATGTCCCTCTCTGTCCCTCGTCTGTTTTACGCGGGAAAAAGTACGCGGGATGTCCCTCTCTGTCCCACTAGGTAGTTATAAATAAACTCTAGTAAGAAACTAGACAAGTATAGGTAGTGATACCACCAGAAGGTAACTCTAGGTAATATTAATTAACAGTTATAGGTAATTAGGTAGTTAATAGCATTAATTAACATTATCAATACAAATATTAATAAATAACTTTATACACATTCTTATCATTTACATTAAAAAATAAAAGATACCAAAAAGTAGAATATTAAATTATATTTATTTAAAATAATTTTAAGAAGCACGCAAGTTATCAAGTTGCATAAAGATCATTTCAATACTATTTCTACCATGTCCAGGATGGCTGAGTGGTAGCGACGCAGGCTTCAATAGTACATCACACTAGATTCCTGAGTTCGATTCCCGAGATCACCACTACAATTCTTACTCCATTTCTTCCCATTTAATTTGTATATAACAATAAGTAATATTAAAATAATTGATGTAGAGCCAAATGTACATATACACTCTATGCAATATAGTAAGAAATTGATATAATGATTAGTATGATCTTTTATATTTCTTATACATAATTATATACCCCAATTAACCGAAGTAGTTTGAGAAGAAGAGAGATATGTTCCCCTTGCAGAGGGGGACATCCACACTCTGTCCCAAGTCTTGCAGAGGGGAACATCAGCACTCTGTCCCACGTCTTGCAGAGGGGGACATCCGCACTTTGTCCCACGTCTTGCAGAGGGGGACATCCACACTCTGTCCCACGTCTTGCAGAGGGGGACATCCGCACTCTGTCCCACGTCTTGCAGAGGGGGACATCCACACTCTGTCCCACGTCTTGCAGAGGAGGATATTCCCACGTCTTGAATACTCACTCTGTCTCACGTGGGTACCACGTCTTATTTCCTTCTTCCCTCTATAGCGAGGGACATCCGCACTCTGTCCCACGTCTTGAATCCCTCTATAGCGAGGGACATCCACACTCTGTCCCACGTCTTGAAAACGGAGTGGGGTAAGACGTGGGACAGGTGGATGTCCCCTCAGAGGGGGGACAAGACGTGGGATCAGACGTCTTGCAGAGGGGGACCCCTGTGTAAATGAAGAGGGTTAGACGTCTGATGTTCCCCACCAAACGTCTTAATTCCCTCTATAGCGAGAGGTATCAGACGTCTTAGACGTGGGACGAACAGCTTTTGGTTAGATGGGCATAAGATTATATTTAATCAAATTTTTGACATTTAAAATTATTTTAAAGTTCTATTCTCTGAAAGTGTCGCGAATAAGTCAGACTACCACTTACAGTTTATTTCAATCAAATCTGTTGACTATTGAAGAAGTAGTAACGATTCTCCCAAAATCCCCAACAACAACAATCAGGGGGTGTTCCTAGGCTGCGCTCCTAGCGGGTCGCAGCAAAAATGTCAATAGAATAAAACAATAACCATAGCAAAATGTATTTAGAAACTAGTGTGAATTAAATAGCATTATTATAAGCTTTGTTTTTAAAGATAAATCAACAAACCAGACGAAAGTTTAACCCTAGAGTCTTCAATGATTTTAAACACCGAGAAAACATCAGCTATCAAATCTAGATTTCTTTTTTTTAATTAATTTATTGAGAGGGTTTAACGTCTTCTAAGGAATTAAAGGTTATTTGAAATTAAATACAAGGGACTGGAAGAAGCAGTCAGAAAGAAAAGTGGCTCCATGAACAAAGTCACTTACCACCAGTCAGTGACAATGCTCATGGATGCAGTAAAGCTACTCCATGAACAAAGTCACCTACCACCAGTCAGTGACAATGCTCATGGATGCAGTAAAGCTACTCCATAAACAAAGTCGCCTACCACCAGTCAGTGACAATGCTCATGGATGCAGTAAAGCTACTCCATGAACAAAGTCACCTACCACCAGTCAGTGACAATGCTCATGGATGCAGTAAAGCTACTCCATAAACAAAGTCGCCTACCACCAGTCAGTAACAATTTTGTTCACAAGACAATACTCTCTATTAAAATAATCTAGAATTTACTTACTAGATCAGAAATCTAAGCTCAATTTGTTAAGTATTCTGGTAATGAAAGAATAAAAAGTTGATGGAAGTGGTAGAAAACATTTCCAAAGATAGCTGTAATTCTAAAATACTTATATTTATTTTATACTTCATCAATTAACATGTACTGTTTGTGGAAATAATAGCTACATATAACAAGAAACTTATCCAATTTATTGAAAATTCTTTAGAATACAAAAAAGGAATTTAATGGAACAAGCCAAGAAAAAGGTATGGTGGGGCCATAGAGGGGGTTAATCTTCTATGGCCCCACCATACCTTTCTAACTGGGTGTGTGAATAAAGCTTTAGGAGTTTGGAATAGTTGGCAACTGAGGTAGTTGCCAACACCCACAACATATTTAAAGCTAACCGAAGAATAAAATTAAGTAAAAATATCAAAATCCTTAACATCTAGATTAACAAATAGAGTTTTTTTATCATAACTAAAAAATTAAACTGACTATATAGGTAAGGCTCAAATAATGCATTCTACTCCCATAGGTAATTTCTACGATAAAGTCAAGGAAATTTAACAGAAAATGTAATCAACAACCAAATAACTACGGGGTGACCCCTTTATTTCAAAGAAATAAGTTACTAATGATAGGAAACTTAGATAGTGTATACAAACAGATTTAAATAATTACTTGTAAAGGGCCGTACACACGTAGGTTTTTTTAAGTCTTTCCACCAGACTTTTGCTAAGCTCCTCCTACTTTTTCCACGAGAATGGTATATACTCGTGGAAAAAGTAGGAGGAGCTTAGCAAAAATTCTGGTAAAGAGACTTAAAAAAAAATACGGCCCTTAATAGCTACCTATTAATTTTAAATGTGATACAATCAAACATAGATTATCATCTTTACGTGTGTCAAATACAGTAATTTTAGTGTTTCATTTATAACTTCTTTAAGAAACAATACACTGGCGCTTATCAAAGAAAAAATGCCTCGTGTATTAAACATACTGTGTAACACTTCATTTCAACAAACTTTAAATTTGAATGAAAAAAATACAGACTTGAAAATAGTAATCCAAATAAATGATACAAGATATTGAAATGAAGGCTTCACGTTGAAATTAGAATACTCTTAATATAATATTAACAAAAATGGGAATATAAAATAAATATCTACTATTATCTACCAGATAACATTTCACTTTTGGGACGAGAGAATATTGCCAGACAGCTCCATACAAAGATGCCAGATAGCGCCATATAAAGATGCCAGATGGCGCCATATAAAGATTCCAGATAGCGCCATACAAAGGTGCCAGATAGCGCCATACAAAGGTGCCAGACAGCTCCATACAAAGGTGCCAGAAAGCTCCATACTGAGACTTCTTTGATACGAAATAAAAAGAAGGGTACCTAGTCGAGAGAATTATTTTTTGCCAGAGATCTTCCCATTAACAAAATACAGTTGAATTTCTATCAGATTATTGTGTGTGTGGCTAACTGTCGACATGGACTGGGGCAAAATGTGGCGAAATGATGTCCACACGTGAAGAATGTCCTGATTCTTATGCTGGCAACTGGAGCTTCTTGCCCTTCAAAACTGTGCAAGAGAGAGATATAATTTAATACAGATATATCTTAAAAAATATCCTAAATATAATGGGAAATGATAATAAAATTAATTAGGATAAGCTATCAAAGAAAGAATTATTCCTTCAGAAATGAATAGTAAAGGTTTATAAAGAATGAAATTACATAGCTACAATTCGGATACCTCAACGTAGACGGATTTACCTTTTGTGATGTAGAGGTAGAAGAAGTCGCAGTAGAGCACGGTTTGGACGATGCCGGCCAGAGTGGCAATGAGGTCGTAGAACTCTTCCGTGTAGTAACGATACATCTGTGACAGAGAAAATAGTTTCATATTCAAAGATACTAATTTAGAGTTAGAAACAGTATTACAATCTTTACAGAAATGAAAAAATGATAGCTAAGTGATAAAAATTGAAGACTTCAGAAACTTGCAGCAAAAAAGATTTTAATATAATACTCAATTGAGTAAATATTATCTATAAATTGTGTCCGATAAAGTGTTAAATAAGTTCAGAGAAGGATTGTAAGATGAATCGAGCAAAATAAAGTGGAATAACAGTTACGCATTGCACATTCTAAATAAAGTAATTATCGGTCTATTCATATCCTTTTCTTTAAAAGAACCATTGTGCAATATTCTCCTCACCCAATTGATGATGTAGAGTGCTCGATAAGACCCCAGAGCAAAGAGATAGTGAGACGTTATGCTCTCCGCCTCACCCGTCTTCGAGACCATGAAGAGTTGCGGCAAGATAGCCACTGCCTCCAGGTAGATACTGAATGTCCACATGACCTGGAAAAGAGGCGTAAGTTCATCTGATGGCAATAGTAGCTTCATAATACCAGTATAAGAAACATACTAGCATCAAAAAAAAGGTCTATGGTAAGTTACAGATTATCAGTCACTTCCACACATTTGGTCACCTAAGAAAAAACGATACAATAATTATTTTAATTGTTAAATAATAACCAACTAGACTAATAAATAATTAATGTATAGTTTTTTCTTATATAACAGAAAATGTGGAATCAATCGATAATAAATAATTTACACTACTTAGGCTATCAAAATTGTTAGCTAACATTGAGTGCAGAGAAATATCATATCTATTCTGAATAATAGACATTTTTCTATCGGTAATTGGAACATAAAACCAAGTATCCAGTATCTGATTGGTTCATCACACTAGTAGACCTCACCTCAATGGGCGCAAACTCATGATTGATGAGCAATGCAAGAACGGCAGAAGGAAGGATGAGGAACTCCAGCCTGAAGGTGTCGTGATTGTGGTCGTAAGTGGCCTTGAACTTGACGTACATAAGGTAAACTGTGCTGAAAGCTGCCAACAAGTAAACCAGCTGAAAAGGGTAAAGAATGTTAATATTTAGCAATAAATTGGAGTAGATACAAGTCCCATCATCGATTCACTATATTGTCAAGAGGATAACTTTATCAAGATCATTGTTTCAATCTTTAGCTTACAACTAGCTAAGACGAAACATCAAATTAGTGTCAACAAACCAGCTGAAAATGGTAAACATTAAATCTGTTTCTGCAACAGTAGTTGGCATTGTTGAGCTTTATAGAGCTATACCCAAATGAATTAAAAGTGAATAGTTTAAATGGTGGAAAAAAGAAAAGCTACATAATTTTATCAAAACATATATTCCTTTATAAATATTGAGCTGTCTAAAACATCAGATGAATCGATAAATACAAGCAGTGAAAACAGTTACAATCACTGAAAAATGTCATCTTGTCAAAATTATCTTAGTTAGCACTAGAGATGCACCGATAGTTTCCGGAACGATTACAAGAGTTTTAAAACTCTGCTGCGAGAAAAACAGATTTTTAACAACAAGTAAATAGCACAATTGTTTCTTATAGTTTTTCACGCAGGAGAGTTATCAAGTAATTTTAATATATACTGGTATTGATTATCAATTTGGTAGCTATCAGTGGATCTCTAGTTAGTACAAAAAATTAATAGACGTACCTTCATAAAGCTGTTATAGAGAGAGACATAATTGGTGAAGAGATCAAGGTACCGTGATGCAAAAGTGAGTGCGAAGAGGATTTGAGACTTTCCAGATATACCTTAGAGGGAGGAAAAAATTTATATCATTAATTGGATTTAGGTTACAGTCACTATTTAAAAGAAAAATCCTAATTATTTGTTAGAATAGAAATAAAAAAAACATTAAAATCTAATTTGCCTATGTTACGGTCAAATCATAGCAGGTCACACAGATTACTAGTTAAAATAGTACATTAATATTCAGCTTCTTAATTATTCATGAAACAGAGTGCATAGTTCTCAAATTTTAAAGAATTAACCCTTTAGCGAGCCACTTTTTTTGTTTTTTCTGACTTTAAATAAAATATTTGATAACATTTTTTTTTGAGTTTAGACATCAGTGAGGATATAAAAATCACTTGGTGAGAATTTTCTTTTTTTTAATTTATAAAAAAAAATTGAAGAGGACACATATGGCCAGTTGGTCCCATGGGACTACTATATGAAAGGAGACACGAGTGTCCACCTGGTCGCAAAAGAATTAAGAGTGAAAATTAGTCAAGTTTGGCAGTTATATTTCAGACTATTTGCTACTAATGAGATTATGAAAATATAAACCTAATCTTCTGACTACTAACATGCATTGAGATATGTTAACTAAAGCTAGTAAATTAACTTTCATTCAGATTATAATTGCCTTTGAATATTTAATATCTAATACAATAATTGCCTTTAGAAGAGATCACCAGTCTGATAAGTATAACAGGATTTTAGGATTAATCATGTGCCCAAGTCCTATTTTCATATGTTATTTGCTGCCCCCAAATCTAAATTTCTACAAAAAATCCTGAGTTTGTGTAATGATAGGAGAAAATTAAGGATTGTTTCAAACAATCCTTAATTTCCACTTGAAAAAAGTGATCTTTTCTGATGAATTAATTACTCTGGACCCAGTCTGCAAAATGCGTCTCTTCTCCCGCAGAGATTTTAATTTGAGACAGTTACTCTCTGACTCTCAGTAGCAGATTCAGAATCTCCCGCAGCTAAATTAATGGTAACATAGGAATTAATTCAAAATTTTCTGCAGAGATCTCCAATTTCTAAAATTCAATCAAAAACTCTCACAGAGAGTCTTGGAAAAATGTTCCATATTCTGCAGACTGTCTAGTCTGGACCAGGTTGCAAAAGATGCATGAACTATAAAGTTGTAAGTTTATCCGGCAACTATTGAGGCCTTGAAATTGTCTCTGTATAATTTGGCAACAATTTCCCAATTAA
This sequence comes from Caprella mutica, assembly GCA_947561585.1. NCBI lineage: Eukaryota > Metazoa > Arthropoda > Malacostraca > Amphipoda > Caprellidae > Caprella > Caprella mutica. The sequence goes on along the minus strand of CANNZV010002355.1, from coordinate 11,984 downwards.
TTCCTACTTTCTTAGGTAGCTATGTTTACATGTAATTATAGGAGAGTATTTTGTGATTTTCAAATCTCTCAGACAAAATGCCCCAAAAATTAAATATCTGGAGACTGATTGTGCAGCACTGCATGCTTTGCAGACTGGACTGTGGACTCTGGAGTCCTCTCTGGAAAAAGTCCACATTTCAAAGTATTGACAAAGTCACTAGTATACTGCAATACTGGCAACTTTAGAGGAGTGAAATAAGTTGAAAAACCTAAGGATAAAAAGGAAATCACTCATAAAATAGTCTCAAGAGATACACACTACACATGCATCAGACATGAAGGGTAAAGATTTTTTCAAGTGTGAAATCTTCACTAGGAAGCCAGTGTGCAGAATATGGAACATTTTTCCAAGACTCTCTGCAGGAGTTTTCGATTGAATTTTAGAAATTTGAGATCTCTGCGGGACATCTTAAATTAATTACTATGTTACCATTAATTTAGCTGCGGGAGATTCTGAATCTGCTACTGAGAGTCAGAGAGTAACTGTCTCTCCAATTAAAATCTCTGCAGGAGAAGAGCCGTATTCTGCAGATTGGCTAGGAATTAAATATTTCTTATATAGAATATCTTGAATGTGGCAACCTGGATCCATTTTCAGATGATTTTCTCCGTCTAAACTGGTGACTTTCCTGCCACACTTTCAAACATTTACATGGGAAAGAGTGGTCTTTTCTGATGAATTAATTACTCTGTTGCCAGCTGCCAGGTAATAAAGCATGTCCAAACTCGCCATTTTAATGGCGAGTTTGTAACTGGTATTTTGAGCCCTTCAATTGCAAATGGTGAGAATTATCTAATTTTCTCCTATGCTACACATTCTGGGCTACAATGTTATTTTGGAGAGAATTCATGATAATTGAATCATTTTAGAGAAATTTGGTAATTTTTGGAGAGAGCTGGAAAGACAAATGGAGAGTTTATTAGTGATACTATTCCATGTATAAGAGTATGTCAGTTAAAGCCAATTAGTTGGCTTAGATTTGATTTTTGAAATGGTCAAATCTCAGATAGGGTTAAGCAGGTAAATTGCGGCACACTAACTAACTGCAGTCTGCAGCCTCTAACAACAGAAACATCATAATATCAAAACACACGTTAAAATCTTAAATTAATATATTATAGCATGCACTGCGCTTCTTTTGATTGGTATGCAACATTTATATGTAATTTCAGATCAGAATGTTTTAGAGACTCTCTTGAGAGGGCCGCAATTTACCTGCGTGACCCTATGACTAATTGGCTTTACATTTTGAATTAATTCCTATGTTCCATTGTTCCTATGTTAATTTTGGCTTGAAATCTTCAAAAAATGAGCCAAATTGGCTTGGCTCAGATTTTTTGTGAAATTTTAGCTCAAAAATTGGCTTACAATTTTCCAGCCTCTGAAACATAGATACTATTTTACTTGGTATAAAATATCCCATAGTCTCATTATTCTGCAGACTGGCCATGTTTACATGTACCTATATATATTGAGGACATTTTGGAAAATTCTGATGAGTTTGTGATTTTTGGAGACCGCTTTTAGATACAGTTGGCTCAGAGCTGGACCTGTCACTTGACAGTTGACACTTGTCAGACAGTTACCTAATAGGTAGTATACCTAACTATAATACAATTGAGTCATCTCATAACTAAATTAAACTAGCTAATTAACTAAATAAAACAGTGAACATAGGTACATACACCTTACGGTCATTACCTACCTATATTACATTGAAGAGATCACAGAAGAAAACTTAAAAATAAACTAGGCTACCTAGAAAATTCTTAGAAGCTACTATGGAGAATAAAAAGCTTCTGGTATTTTTCTATTCGAATCAAAATTAATGTGCCCACAGACTTACCTGCACAGGATCTTGTAGTCCATATTTTTAATAATAAAATAATTATTGCCAAGAGATGCGAAAGATCTCCGGCGAGCCTAAAAATATTCATTTTTAAGGAAAATAAGGAGACTATTTAACCACTGAACCTATCAACAACTCTCAGTCAGCCAATGACGTGGACAAAAGGCGTAAAGAAAAACAACAGCTGAATCGGCGGCTTCGGCTTAATATCAATACCAACAATTTCATTCTATTTAACAATTTATTCAACTTAAAAAGCTTTAAAAATTAGAGAAATATGAAATATTAGTGTTTATGATTTAGTAATTGAATATATGTCTGAAAAGGATTGATTATGCATATATATTCATCAGAATTAGAGGATTCGGACGATGGATATTGTGACCCGGCATGTTCACGGAGTAAAAAAATATGCAAATTATTTTGAAATAACGAATTTTGACCTCATTTGATGTTATACACATTTATATTTTCACGTTTATTTTAAAATTTGAATATTATTCTAATATTCTAATGAATGTGGAAATGATGAAACAATATTAGCCACTGTCTCGTTGTTACTATAAGAAATCTTTTTTTTTTATGAATTCGACTATTATTGAATCTGATTATTCACAATTAAAATTATTTATGTAAAGTTAAATTAGTTTATAAATCCTTATTTAATTCAAAAAGGTAGGTTATACAACTTCACTCAATTTTTTTTTAATTTACATTAAATATTTAATGTTTAAAATCATAGGAAATATTGTTTTTTTATTATTTACTCGCGTAGAGTAACAATTTTACACTTCATTTTCCTCCTACAGCATAGATTGTTAACCTTTTATTTATCTACATTGTATTCATTAATAAAACAAAAGTAATTTTAAATAGGCAAACATTATTATTGTTTGTATGATATGCTATTAAAAATACGCAAGAAATAATGTTATGCGAAAAAGAATGGGGCAAATTGACTTGATTTTGACCTTTATAACAAGTCAGGTCATGACCCTATATGGCGGGTCACTATTGTATTTCATTGAATAAATAATGTATCCATAATCATTTTTGTTAATTTTCAATTATCAAAATGTATTATCTTTTAAGATTTTAAGAAAGCAGTATCATTATGAAGTAAAAACGTCTATTTGGTATTTAAGTAATAGTCCACTAAAGAAAAGACAGCGACGTTCCAACTCAGTTTATTGGCGAAATATTCCTATGTTATTCGTACGAGGATAAAAATGAGGTTCATTAACAACTGTATAACTGATGATTTACTTAATATTGGAGAATTTTAATTCGATATTTGGCTACCTAATTTCTAACCGCATCCGTTGCTGTAAATTTTTAAAATTAGTTTTGTAATATATATAACTCATAACTTTTTATTTCAAATATAATTTCAATAAACTTCACAGACATGAATGAGGCTGAATATTACATATTAGATTAGATAATGGTGGATTATTAAATTAATATAAACTCTCAAAGATTGAGTAAATCGCAAGCTATTCAGATGCTAAAGGTCATCTCCAGGCTCCAGGAAAAAAAATGAGTTTATAACAAAATATTATAGATATATTTTTAGTCTGCAAACCGCATACAATTCGGTTCAATATATATTTTATAATTTGTCTTTAAAGTTTTTTAATACTTTGTAAGCAACAATTGAGCGAATCACTAATCTGATGCTCAAGAAGAAGATTGTACCTACACTCTTTGTTTTGATTACAAATTTGAATTTTATAAATAAACCATGCGTTTTCGGCCTTTATTTTTAGATATTAATTGTTTCCTAAAGTATATAAACGTTTCTATTATAAGTTCATTCAATTTTATACCTTTACACGAATATTAAATGGATTTTTTAAAGTTGACAATCAAAACAAATGGTGTTTATTCTTTTTCTTCTGGCTGAAAATATTTTAAATTAGTAAGTCGGAAGTATAATAGTTTTTGTAGAGTTTTGATTATAAAAATCTTTAAAAGCATATAAAATTAAAAATATGCTACCAAATTCGATGCGGTTTGCAGCAAAATGATAAGAAACATTAGCCTCGTTGAATAAGGCAATAAAAATATTTGCTTGGAGGGGACCTTTAATGATCCTCATTTCTATCCCCGTACGAATAACTTATTACTTAGTTATTATAACAGTGCTACAGTTTGAGATGGTATTTAAAATAATTAAATAAATAAAAAATAGCTACTCATAAATAATTATAAGTTTATAACAGTAATAAATCTATTCTGTTGTTCTAAGCCACTAAATTGGTACAGAGCGTGTTGCTCTGATGACGTCACGTACACCAACTGACATCCTATATTATCCTTTGACTCCTTCTATATTTTATATGACTCCATGAGTGTGAGATAAAATCAGTTTGCGACTAGCAGTGGCAGTGGGAGGTTGTGTCGTGTGTGCAGTGCTATGGGTATGAAAGAAGACATGAATGAAATGCGGCGTTTAGTTCGCTTGCTCGTGCTACTTCTCTTTTTAGCATGTTTTACGTTAATAGTAGCAAGCTTCGCTTTAATGCGAACACAGGGATTTATTCTACAAGAGGAAAAGATGTTACTTAACTACAAAAATACCCAATTACCAAATCCCATTCCTGCTCACATTCCTATATACTCCATGGAAAACAAAATCAAAAAGATGCACTATAATATTGCTGATGAAAATATAGTAAATGATAAACCAAGTACTATCACCAAAAAAGATTTGCTAATAACTGTTAAAACCAGCAAGAAGTACCATTCTACAAGACTACGATTAATTGGACAAACTTGGTACAATATTGCCCCTAATCAAGTGAGTATTAGTGTGCTAACTGACAGTGAGTATTAGTGTGCTAACTGACAGTGAGTATTAGTGTGCTAACTGACAGTGAGTATTAGTGTGCTAACTGACAGTGAGTATTAGTGTGCTAACTGACAGTGAGTATTAGTGTGCTAACTGACAGTGAGTGTTAGTGTGCTAACTGACAGTGAGTATTGGTGTGCTAACTGACAGTGAGTATTAGTGTGCTAACTGACAGTGAGTATTGGTGTGCTAACTGACTGTGAGTATTGGTGTGCTAACTGACTGTGAGTATTAGTGTGCTAACTGACTGTGAGTATTAGTGTGCTAACTGACTGTGAGTATTGGTGTGCTAACTGACTGTGAGTATTAGTGTGCTAACTGACTGTGAGTATTAGTGTGCTAACTGACAGTGAGTATTAGTGTGCTAACTGACAGTGAGTATTAGTGTGCTAACTGACTGTGAGTATTGGTGTGCTAACTGACAATGAGTATTAGTGTGCTAACTGACGGTGAGTATTAGTGTGCTAACTGACAGTGAGTATTAGTGTGCTAACTGACAATGAGTATTAGTGTGCTAACTGACAGTGAGTATTAGTGTGCTAACTGACACAGTGAGTATTAGTGTGCTAACTGACACAGTGAGTATTAGTGTGCTAACTGACACAGTGAGTATTAGTGTGCTAACTGACACAGTGAGTATTAGTGTGCTAACTGACACAGTGAGTATTAGTGTGCTAACTGACAGTGAGTATTAGTGTGCTAACTAACATTATTGGATAATTACAGTTAGCACACTAATCAATAAAAACGTGTTCGCCTATCTAATCATAGATAAAAAAGATACTAGAACATTTTTATCTATTGATCTTTAATGTATACTAAAGCATTGACTTTTGTGAGAATAAAAATAATAAAGTTAATCATTATATTTGTATTGATACTGTGGAACTCCCCTATAGTGAAATCCTGTATAGTGAATGTAGTGTCATCAGTAAGGAAGCAGCCTGTATAGTGAATGGCAATTAGTTTTAGAAAACAAATAACCATTTCATGGCAGACTAAAGAAAATTTGTTCACTATAGAGGCTACTTCCTTACCGATGACACTACATTCACTATATAAGATTTTATTATAGAGAAGTCTAATTATTTTAAATATAAACGCATTATTTTCATTTTATTATTATATTAAAATTTAATTATTATATTAAACTATAATAGTATTTATTTAGTTTTCATTTACTGATAATTCAAACAGTTTTAAAATGTGTAATATGTTTAAAATTGAGATTAACTAGAAAAACGTTCGTAGGACTGATTTCATACGTATGAAGACATAGGGGTGTGTAACTACCCTATTATCGGTAACTACCCGATCACCGGCCATTTATTAACATGGCTATAGCTTATAATAAAATCTGTTTCTACTGTTTTTTTTAGAGAGAAATGAAGTGTTTTTGAACATAATAAACATTAAAAATAAACATATTATTAACTAGTAAACTACGTAGAATGCAATTTTTATTTATTTAAATTATTTGTACATAGTTAATATTTTTTTGTGTATTTTAAATTATTTTCTGAAATGTTCTCTTTGGAATACGATAATTTCCATATTATCGAACAGTTCCACATTTTCGATCCTATCAGTGAACAAATTGTATAGTAATTACCATGTACCTAGGGTAAGTTACGAATTATCGGTCAGTACTACATCTTCGGTCATATATAAAAAAAATTGTTATTATTACACAGTGCTATCTAATAACCCGGGTTTGGAGAAGTAGTAGATAGCACTGTGTAATAATAACAATTTTTATATTGTTTTTTCTTATATGACCGAAGATGTAGTACTGACCGATAATTCGTAACTTACCCTAGAAGTTAATATTTCTCTGAATATTTGTTTCCTAATATCCTTTTGAAATATTTTTGGTATATGATTTCAAAAAATATATAAATAACCTATGTTGAAATATACTTGAAATGAAATCTTTCTATAAAATAGTTTAAAAATATCAATCGTGTAGTTAAAAGAGATACAAAATTTTCCTTACAACTGTTCACAAATAGCAGATGTCTTTTTATCTGTATACTTTAGGTGAGTTGATGAATGTGAACCACACATCGAAAATATTAAAATAAATAATATAAATGTAGCTATATATACCTTTCAGAGGGAAATTTATCCATTTAATCTTCTATGGCCCCACCATAATTTTCTATCTCAATCTTCTATGGCCCCACCATAATTTTCTATCTCAATCTTCTATGGCCCCACTATAACTTTCTCTCTTAATCTTCTATGGCCCCACTATAACTTCCTCTCTTAATCTTCTATGGCCCCACTATAACTTTCTCTCTTAATCTTCTATGGCCCCACTATAACTTTCTCTCTTAATCTTCTATTGCCCCACTATAACTGTCTCTCTTAGTCTTCTATGGACCCACTATAACTTTCTCCCTAGGATTGTTAGATTTTTTTTTCACATATGGTTAAACATAATAATCGGACTATATATTTTTTTAATTATATTAAAAAAAAAACTGTTTACAGTACTAATAAAATGTTATTATAGTTACATTCATTTTTACTCATTTTATATATAGGGTTTAGTCGATATTTTCGATATTGCTATTTAATTACAGCATACCCCGCTCTTATTACGTCTCACACTTATGACAATCTAATAAATGTGGAACATGCCTCGCAATTATTTCTCCTAGTTTAGTAACTTTAGCAATTTGGTTGATTGTTTTCAGTTAACCTGTTTTGGCGGTAACGTATGCAGGTGTGATAGATAGAAAATAATTTAATGGTGAGTAACATCCACGTTAATTACCATAACGTTTTTTTTTAATCTATCTCACCTGAATAAGTGACGATAGAACAGTCTAACTGAAAAAACAATTACCGTAGTTACTAAACTTTTTTATATTATTATAGCTAACAAAATAATTATTTAGCAAAATAGTAAATAATTTTGTCACATCATAGCGAATATAGGATTGTATTTACTGTGTTATATAAACACATAGATAATCGATATCTTAGATATCTATTATTGTATGTGTATATGTTTTTTGTGTACCTAGTATTTTTGTATGTACTATCAGAGAAAAGAGTCACTATAAATCTCACCAATCACAGTTTTCTAATTTTCTATTATTTTTAAATCTTACAAATTTGTCATCGTGTACCCAGACCAATTTTAAAATACCTACAAACATTACAATTAGTAAAAATTTTTAAATGTGGAATTAATGAATAAATAATTTTCTTTGCCTATAAATACAGTATACGTTATTTTTGTAAATTCGATACATAGATAAACAAATTACAATACACGTTTAGTTTATTCTACTGTAGAACTCCTTTATAGTGAAATCCTGTATAGTGAGTGTAGTGTCCTGAGTAAAGAAGCAGCCTCTATAGTGAACAAATTTTCTTTAGTCTCCCATGAAATTTCTCAATATTTTTTTAGGAAAAAATGACCGTTTCATGGCAGACTAAATAAAATTTGTTCACTATACAGGCTACTCCCTTACTCAGGACACTACTTTCACTATAAAGGACTTCATTATAGAGGAGTTCTACCTGAAAATATTAGAAAAAAAAATTCAATTTACTAACCAATTCCCCCCCCCCCTTTTGCAGACCCTGTTCATCAGTGACGCCCCCGTAACTACTGACGAAGTACTGCCTCCCGCCTCCCCCGCTATCCCACCCCTCTCCACCCGGGTGCGGGTCACCGACTGTCCCCCCAGTCACAACCGGGAGGCCCTTTGCTGCAAAATGGCCTGGGAGTTGGATGCTTTCCTGGAGTCCTCTGCTAAGTACGTTAGACCTCCGAACTGTTGTAATTTGGATCATTTTTTTAACGCTATATACTTGAAGTTTTAGGGGATTTATTTACTATCACCTCTTCATTTTCCTCTTATATTCTGTGTTTGGTAGACGATCGTAGGCTTCACTACTATCACCTCTTCATTTTCCTCTTCCATCTGTGAGTGCAGCCACTGGTGCTTGTGCTCCTTTTCGTCACATTCTTTAGTAAGTGACTGCACTCACGGAGTAGCTTTTCTACATCCATGAGCTTTGTTAGCGACTTCTGGTGGATGACTTTTTTCATGGAGTCACTTTCCTTTCTGACTGCTTCTTCTAGTCCCTTGTATTTAATTTCCCCTCTACGTAGAACAAATCTCTAAATCGAAATTAATCCAAAAAATTCTATTTCTTTCATATTATTTACAATATACAAATTTCCGCAGGAAATTTTATTCAAACTTTAACTTTTTTACTTTTAATAAAACTTAAAATACCTTTTTAAGGTTTTTAACAGTTGTCACCAATCAATATATAGTCTATATACACAACTAGGGTAAGTTCCTAATTATCGGTCAGTTCCACATCTTCGAACATATAAAAGAAAAAACAATATAAATATTTTACTCAACCTATCCTAGTGAAATCTTTTTTAAATCATTTTTTTCTTATATGTCCGAAGATGTGGAACTGACCGATAATTAAGAACTTACCCTATCACGTGTTTTATGCAAATTCGTTCACACATGTTTACTATTTTTTAGTAGTTACACTGTTTTTGTTTTTGCATAAAAGTGCCGTGTCAGCACATAACAGTACGTTCACTTTCACTAGGTGCTGACTCTACTTGTTGATGTTTTGGTTTTTTAAAGTTGTTTACATGGTATGCAAACAAATAAGTAATGTGGATTTTATTTACAGTGTCTTGCTCTTTGATCAATATTAAGAATTTATACATCATCTGTTTTAATTCGTACTTATTATTTTTTTTTCAATTTCCATTACTTTCAATTTCCATTCCCTTTCAATTCCCATTCCCTTTCTATTCCTAATTCACATTCCCTTTCTATTCCTAATTCATATTCCTTTTATTTTCCTAATTCCCATTCCCTTCCTAATTCCCATTCCCTTCCTAATTCCTATTCCCTTCCTATTCCTAATTCCCATTCCCTTTCAATTCCTAATTCCCATTCCTCTTTCGAAACAGGTGGTGGTGTCATTTCGACGACGATAACTATGTCAACGTCAACGCCATCGTCGGAACACTCAACAACTACGACTACAGACGTCTGTGGTACCTAGGTAGAACATCCACAACGGCACCACTAGAAATTCTCAACAGGGATAACCTAACAGTGAGTATAAAAACAGGAATAACAGTATTTTAAACCTTTTTTCGAACATTTTTCTCGGTTACACTTTAAGATTTTTTGAGGATTAAATAAAAACAGTGTTCTAACTACCTACTTTTTTCCGCGTTTCAGCAAAAGATAGCATTTTGGTTCGCGACGGGAGGGGCCGGATTCTGCGTATCCCGCGCTCTGGCCCTCAAGATGATGCCTCTAGCTGGGTAAGGGACCTATGTAGATAGGGGGTGGGGGTGAAGTTAATTACCTTTTCAACACCTCAAACTACCTTTTGATCACCTTTTAACCTTCTTATTTACCCATTTCAGAGGCGGCAAACTAATCAGTATAGGCAATAAAATAAGACTGCCTGATGATGTAACCATTGGGTATATTATTGGTGAGTTTTAAGTTAACTTTTATTGTTTAAATTGAAGTTATGGTTTAAATTAAACTTATAGTTTAAGTTAAACTTATGGTTTAAGTTAAACTTATGGTTTAAGTTAAACTTATGGTTTAAGTTAAACTTATGGTTTAAATAGAAGTTATGGTTTAAGTTAAACTTATGGTTTAAGTTAAACTTATGGTTTAAGTTGAACTTATGGTTTAAATAGAAGTTATGGTTTAAGTTAAACTTATGGTTTAAGTTGAACTTATGGTTTAAGTTGAACTTATGGTTTAAGTTGAACTTATGGTTTAAGTTAAACTTATGGTTTAAGTTAAACTTATGGTTTAAGTTAAACTTATGGTTTAAGTTAAACTTATGGTTTAAGTTAAACTTATGGTTTAAGTTAAACTTATGGTTTAAGTTGAACTTATGGTTTAAGTTGAACTTATGGTTTAAGTTAAACTTATGGTTTAAGTTAAACTTATGGTTTAAGTTGAACTTATGGTTTAAGTTGAACTTATGGTTTAAGTTGAACTTATGGTTTAAGTTGAACTTATGGTTTAAGTTAAACTTATGGTTTAAGTTGAACTTATGGTTTAAGTTGAACTTATGGTTTAAGTTGAACTTATGGTTTAAGTTGAACTTATGGTTTAAGTTGAACTTATGGTTTAAGTTGAACTTATGGTTTAAGTTGAACTTATGGTTTAAGTTGAACTTATGGTTTAAGTTGAACTTATGGTTTAAGTTGAACTTATGGTTTAAGTTGAACTTATGGTTTAAGTTGAACTTATGGTTTAAGTTGAACTTATGGTTTAAGTTGAACTCACACTCAAATTAATTAATGGCATAATTTTCCTTATACAGGGTGACCCACATAAAAGTGTACCCAAGTTTGAATTAATATAAATATTATACACGTACAATCTTAAGCAATGACTGTGATAGAATGGATACATGAAAATAAATCTTATTTTTAAATTAACTTCAACTACTTATAAATACGATATTTAAATTAATTCTAAGTTAGGTACGCTTTTTTGTGGGTCACCCTGTATATCTATTTATTGTTACTTTATTTATTTTATTTACATTGTTTTTTTTTCAGAGCATTTACTGCACCACAAACTCACTGTTTTAGACGAGTTTCACTCTCATTTGGAGAGTTTGCAATTTGTTAATAAGAAAACATTGGATAAACAGGTGAGAAATAAATAATACCTCAGCATTAATTTATTTCTAAATATATAATAAATTTTAATTGAATTTTGAATCAATATATAAATATATTAATATTTTTTATCATCAATATATGTTGTTGTAATTTTATATTATTTTAAATATATGATAATATAATTTTACATTAATATTAATATATGAAAATGTAATTTTATATTATATATATTAATACAATTGCACATCAATAAGTTATGGTGGGGCTATAGCAGATAAACAATAAACTCAATCTTCTATGACCCCACAATAACTTTATATATATATATATATATATATATTAATATTATAACTTAATACTCATGTTTATATATTTTATTAGGGTAAGTTTCTAGTTATTGGACAGTACCACATTTTCGATCGTATGACTTAACATTTTAAACTATAGTTATTATAATTTGTATCCATGATAGGTATCCTGGATACCAACTATAATAACTAGTTTAAACTGTTGAATTATATAGCGTAGTCTTACATGATCGAAAACGTGAAACTGTCTGCTAACTCGGA
>CANNZV010002354.1:0-102018 GCA_947561585.1 Caprella mutica | reverse complement strand
CCCCCGACTGAGTTAATTCCTGACAACCTACGTGTATCCCACGTTTCGGTTGCACACCTCCATTTTAAAGAAAATTAAGTAACGCCCGTCCGGGGTTCGCCTATTTGTTTGTTTACAAACAATTCGGGGCTGGATTTGTGTTACTGCAAAAAAACAAAATTCAGGAATTATTTGATGAAATCTGCTTTGAATCAGGACGGATTATTACTATCCCGTCGCCAATTTGTTACCGGCTTATCTGCGAGCGCGATGATGGGTGGTTTAGGTCTGTTGGCTCCCGGACTCCTTAATGCAGCGTCACATGGCGATATGCCGGTACTCGATGGCCCGGTATTTGACCTCACCATCGCGGAAATGATGGTGAATTTTACCGGTCAGCCACGTATTGCTACTGCTATCAATGGTTCAGTGCCTGCGCCGCTGCTGCGCATGCGCGAGGGTGACGATATAACCCTACGTGTTACGAACCGGATGAAAGTGACTTCTTCTATTCATTGGCATGGCTTGATCCTGCCACCGGAAATGGATGGGGTGCCTGGACTGAGTTTCGCCGGAATCCGCCCCGGCGAAACTTATGTCTATCGTTTTAAAGCGATACAAAGCGGGACTTACTGGTATCACAGCCATTCGGGGGTACCAGGAACAAACCGGTATGTACGGTTCTATTGTGATCGAACCACGCGAACAAGACCCGGTGCGTTACGACCGTGACCATGTAATTGTGCTGTCGGACTGGTCGGACGAACAGCCGGAGTCCATCTACGCCAAGCTCAAAAAAATGAGCCACTACTACAACACCCGCGAACGTACGTTGGGAGATTTTGGTCGTGAGGTAGCCGCCAATGGGGTTGGTCAGGCTGTTTCAGACCGGCAAATGTGGAACCAGATGCGTATGAGCGATCGTGACATCTCCGATGTGACAGGTTGGACATACACTTTCCTAACAAATGGCAAAACACCGGCAGAAGGTTGGGAAGGTTTATTTAAGCCGGGTGAGCGGGTCAGGCTACGTTTTATCAATGCGGCAGCAATGACCTTCTTCGACATTCGTATTCCGGGTTTGAAAATGGAAGTGGTCGCCACGGATGGACAGGATATTCGTCCGGTTAAAGGTATCGATGAATTCCGCATTGGTGTGGCAGAAACCTATGACGTGGTGGTGCAACCTGCTGCCGGTGCTTATAGCGTCTTCGCACAGGCCATCGACCGTTCAGGTTATGCTCGTGGCACATTGACGAGCCAGCGGGGCCAGAAAGCGGCCATTCCGGCAATGGATGCGATGCCTGTGCTAACGCATGGTGACATGGGCATGGGGGGAACCATGGGCGGTATGGATCATAGCCAAATGGGGGGTGATATGGGCGGTATGGATCATAGCCAAATGGGCCATGATATGGCGGGCATGGATCACAGCATGATGACCTCCAGTGGCCAGGTGGCTATTCAAAAAGGGCCGCATATTGATATGTTCGCGCCCGATCCACAAATCAGGCTCAATGATCCGGGGGTTGGCTTAAGAAATAACGGACGGCGGGTGCTGACCTATGCCGATATTCGCAACCTGAGGCCCACAATTGACAAACGTCCTCCAGGACGTGAAATCGAGTTACACCTGACTGGCAATATGAGCCGCTACATGTGGTCAATTAATGGCGTTAAATTTGCCGACGCCAAACCTATTCTCCTCAAATACGGTGAGCGCGTTCGCTTCACCCTGATCAACGACACCATGATGAATCATCCCGTCCATCTACATGGCATGTGGAGTGAACTGGAAAGTGGTGACGATCAGTATTTGGCCCGAAAGCACACTATTGTGGCTCAACCCGGCGCAAAAATTACCTACCTGGTGACGGCTGATGCCAAAGGCCAGTGGGCTTACCACTGTCACCTGATCTATCACATGGAAGGCATGTTCCGCCGTGTCGTCGTCGCGTAAGGGAGAATCACAATGAAAAAATTATTACTTAGCTTGGTGTTGTTAACGGGCGTTGGTGTTACCGGAACTGCCTTTGCTGCCACTGACCATTCCGCACATAACATGAAAATGGATTGTTCCGATCCGAAACATGCGCAGATGGATCAGTGCAAAGCGATGAACAGCAAAACGATGGATCACTCCAAGATGAACCACGGCAAGCAACCAGCAATGGATCATTCCAAGATGGATCATGGCAAGAAACCAGCAATGGATCACTCCAAGATGGATCATGGTAAGAAACCAGCAATGGATCATTCCAAGATGGATCATGGTAAGAAACCAGCAATGGATCATTCCAAGATGGATCATGGCAAGAAACCAGCGATGGATCATAGCCAGCATAAAAGCATGGATCACTCCAAGATGGATCATGGTAAGAAACCAGCGAACGCTATACCAGTGAGTGACGGCTCAGCCACCGAAGATATTCCAATGCCGTTTCCTGGTGCTATGCACATGGTAGACGACCCTTTTCTGACCAAAGTCATTATTGATCGTTTTGAAATCATTGATAGTGATGAAGACGATAAGCCGATGTTACTGGAAGCGGAAGCCTGGTTTGGTAAAGACCTGAATAAGTTATGGCTAAAAACGGAAGTGGAACAAGAAGGTTCTGAAACTGAAGAGGCAAACCTGGATGTGCTTTACAGCCGTGCTATCTCTCCCTATTGGGATGCGCAGGTAGGGATTCGTAAAGATTTTAAACCGGTAGACAGGGAATGGTTTGCAGTGGGGCTTAAAGGCGTTGCCCCTTATTACTTCGATATCGATACCACGCTGTACTTTGGCAAGGGTGGCAAAACCGCCGCCAGTTTATCGGGTGAGTATGAACTGATGCTCAGTCAAAAAACGGCGTTAGTACCCGAATTGGAAGTGAATTTCTTTGGCCAGGATGATTCCGAGATGGGCGTTGGCTCAGGCTTGTCCGATGCGAATTTAAGCATTCGCGTGCAACACGAATTCCGGCGTGAGTTTGCGCCTTATTTTGGTGTCACCTGGACAAAGCTGTTTGGTGGTACCGCAGATTATGCCCGTGACGAGGGTGAAGATACCAATGATGCCCGGTTCATGGTGGGCGTGCATGCCTGGTTTTAATTAGTCCATTCAACATCTAAAGGAAAACAATCAATGAAACCTCTTACAAAATTATTAGTCAGCGTTGGCGTCGTAAGTATTTTAGCCGGTTGCGCCAATAACGAAGCCAAAATGATGGATCACTCATCACATAACAAAGCCGGGAATACGGCAATGAAGCACGATGATGCCGGTGGACATGGTGATGGGCATGGCGATGGACATGGTGGAGGCCATGCAGAAAGTGCGGTCGGCAAACCCGCGCCGGGAATGACACCCACGAAAACTTATCAGGTCAGCATGCTGGATTCTATGAAGTATGTGTTTAACCAAAAGCCTGATCTAAGTCCCGGTGATGTCGTGAAATTTGTCGTCACCAATAACGGCAAAATCCCGCACGAATTTTCTATTGGTAATGCTGCCGAGCAGGCTAAGCACAATGCAATGATGAAAAGTATGCCTGATATGACACATGAAGATGGTAATACCATCACCGTTTCACCCGGCCAGCGCAAAGAACTGGTGTGGCAGTTCAATGGCCATGATGAAGTGGTCTTCGCCTGTAATGTACCCGGCCACTATGAAGCAGGCATGTTCCACAAAGCCGCTCTGCATTGATACCAATATTTAACCCGCCGGACGCTGCGCTTTGTAGTATCCGGCACACTTTACTAATTAAATGGAGAATGATGATGAATAAATCTGCAATGACTGTTTTCAGTGTTTTGGCACTGGCTGGCCTACTGAGTGCTGCCCCTTTGCAAGCCAATGAGAACTCACACAACATGGAAGGCATGGATCATGGAAATATGGAAGGTATGGATCATGGGGCGATGGGTGAAAGTAAAATAGGAAAATCCGGTAAAGGAATGGCTCCGACTAAAACAATCAAGGTGACCATGTTAGATACTATGCGCTTTGAATTTGACCAGACACCGACACTGAAAGCGGGTGATGTGGTGAAGTTCGTGGTAACCAACAACGGTAAAATCCCCCATGAATTCTCCATTGGTACACCTCAGGAACAACAGCATCACCGGGAAATGATGAAGGACATGCCGAATATGGATCATGGCGATAGTGATAATGCGTTAACCGTCCAGCCCGGACAAACAGCACCGTTGCTTTGGCAGTTTAGCGGTAAGGATCAGGTCTTGTTTGCCTGTAATGTGCCGGGCCATTTTGAAGCCGGAATGAAGCATTCAACACAGCTTCAGTGATATTAATAATGCCAAAACCACCCTGTGGTTTTATGGTTATCCTGAGCATCATATTTTTATCTTCCCACTTCAAAAAGCCTGGATCTTCTGGAGTGGCTAAGAGAAATATGATGCTCATAATTATAAACCTTGTGCAACATAAATAATGATCAAAATAATAAATAATACAACCAACAACTATCATGGATGGGCAGAAAGTATTGCTCCGTCAGTAGTCAATGAGAGCTTGTTTTTACACTCCTTGCTACACTTGTTTTTTGTCACCTTGCCAATCTTTATTTTTTTTATAATATTAATTTCTATATTTTTATTTGCAAAATCAAAGTTAAAAATCAGGCTAAACAAAGATTTCCCAATCTCATACTTATTAAAACCCATGCCGAGCGGGTTATTATCATTTATACACAAACATTCTTTTAAAAACCAGATTTTCTTGATCATCTCTTCAATGTTTCTTTTGCCGTTTACTTATTATTCATTTGAGCTACCTAAAAGAATAATCAACGATGCTATTGAAATAAATAACACTACTGCTATCTCAGCGAGTAATTATGATAAAATTGACAACTTATTGTATCTTTGTACCATTTTTCTTTTCGTCATAATTAGCATTACTTTAATTAAATTTATAATTAATTATTACAAAGGCTTTGTTGCTGAAAAAGTCATTAAGCTAATTCGCTTAAAAATTTACAATAAAATAAAAAGCCAAGATCAAAAGAAAGCAGACGCTATTCCGGTAATAGCACAAGAGGTCGAACCTGTTGGCAGTTTCTCCGGGGTTAGCTTCTCATCACCCATGTTGTATGGTGGAACAACGCTCACTGTAATCTTTTTTATGTTGTTACAAAACTTGACACTAGGGTTGTTTGCTATTGTATCACTTCCGTTTCAGATAGCAATCATTCCAAAGTTTCAAAGAAAAATAAACGCATTAATAAGGAAGCGAGTGCTCACTACAAGAGTGTTATCAGGTTCTATTCAACAATCTGACCTAGAGAAAAATTCAGAGAGCCTGGAGGCAATTGATAAATTACAAGAATTACGTTTAGAAATATTCAAGAATAAATTCATAATGAAATCTATTAATAATTTTATTATGAACATGGTTCCATTTTGCTTTTATGTGATTGGTGGATATTTCGTAATTAATGGGTCGCTATCTATGGGAGCGTTAATAGCTTCGTTGGCATCGTATAAAGAACTGTCCGCATCAGTTAGGGAGTTATTTACCTACTATCAGAACCTACAAGATGTCAGTGTTAGGTATAAAGAAATATATAATTATTTAATGGGATAAATTGCAATGTATACTGTTAGTGAACTTTCAAGAACAAGCGGAATAAGCCCTCATGCTATTCGTTATTATGTTCGTTCAGGCTTATTACCACCGTGCAAAACTCAGGATAACAATTATCGCCTGTTCTCCACACAGGCTGTGCAACAGGCAAGATTTATTTATCAGGCAAAACGACTGGGTTTAGCTCAAAAGGACATTCAACAGATTCTGGCAACTGGCCAGAATGAAAAGGCATCCTCAGTTGCATGTGAGAACATGATTTATCGCCTGGTAGAGGAGCGTATTAGGACGATGAATGATGAAATAAGGGGTATGCAGCAGTTGAGCGATAAGACTCAGCTTGCCCTTGAACAATGTCAGGGAATGGCAGGTCAAAGCAGTAGTGAGGACAATGTGAAATATTTAATTGAAGCTATTGCCAATATTTAGAAAATAACTTTTTTGGAGAAAAACATGAAAGCATTCAAATTATTTATCGCTATGTGTTTGATCGCTATGGTTTCACCACTCATGGCGCATAGCAAATTAGTGGCCTCTGAACCGGCCAATGAAGCTGAGCTAAACAAGGCCCCGGAACAAATTATGCTGGAGTTCAATCGTGAGGTACGCTTGGTTAAATTAGCCGTGATGGATGAGAATGATGAAACCGTTGAGATAGCGTTTAAGCCTTCACGGGATAAAAATACATTATTCGAGGTGGCTTTGCCTGCACTGGAGTCCGGGGCTTATCAGGTGAAGTGGATGGTGATGAGTGGGGATTCACACAAAATGAAAGGTGAATTTGGTTTTTCGATTATACCTGCCAAAGCTGAAAATACGACTACAAGCGAAAATAGTGGGATGAGTAAGGCCGACAAAAAATCACTATCAAAACCTTGTGATCCAACAACGAAGCCCGAGAAAGCGGTATAGCTTATTTTAGGTTTACCTGATTGATCAGGTACCCTGCTAGTTGAGGGTGCCTGAAGGAATACTGTTTTCACAAGGTAATGTCATGACTGATTTATTAATATCGCTACTGAACCTGGGTAGCAAGTTATTGATTTATATTTGTAGCGCCAGCCTCGTAGGAGGTTGGTTTCTGCTACTGCTTGATTCCGTGCATAACGGGTTCAGACTGTTTGTACGGCGCTTTATGTTAGCCGGGGCAATCGTTGGATTATTTGCCGTAGGGATTAACTTTTATGCCCAGGTAGGCAGTTTTGCTGAAAGTGGCTGGGGTGGTTTGTTGGACCCGGATTATCAGATGATGCTTTGGGATTCGCCGGTTGGGGATAGTGTCATACTACGGCTTGCGGGTTTTGCGCTGGCTTTAATCACCATCGTGTTCTTTAAGTTTGCACGTCAGCCGGTCAGTAGCGATTTACCACTATGGAAGACCGGGGCGTCAATCCTGTTCTTTGTGTCACTGATACTGTTGTCATCAGCGTTTGTTCTGACAGGCCACACCGCTGAACAAGCCTTGCTGATCCGGCTTCTGCTCTGGATTCATGTACTTATTGCTTTGTTGTGGATGGGGTCGCTGCTGCCGTTGTCGCATGCCTGTGGTGTGATGGAAGCGAAACCTCTACAGCACATTATGCATCGCTTTGGGCTGGCCGCGATGGGACTGGTGACTGTACTGGTCGTGTGTGGTGGAGTGATTGCATGGCAGTTACTGGCTAGCCCGGCTGAATTGGTAACAACCGCTTATGGTCGGGTGTTATTGCTGAAGATAGGATTGGTTGTTGGGATACTGGGATTGGCGGCTTTGCATAAGTTTCGTTTGGTGCCTCAATTGACGGATAGAACGGAAGCGATGAAATTACGGCGCTCTATCCTGGTCGAAAGTTTGATTGGACTGGGTATTCTGGTGATCACCGTGTTATTGACCACGGTAGTAGGGCCGGAATCTATGAATGGATGAGCAGGAATCTTAATAATAAGGAATGACAGAAAAATGATAACTCGTCGTGGCTTTTTAAGCTTACCTGCTGCTGCATCGCTAGCGGGTTTACCGCTGTCAGGCAAGGCAGGATCGGACAACTATCCGGTATTACAGGCTGTAGCCGGAAAAGCACGCCTTACGCCGGATGATTATCCTGAAACAAACGTATGGACTTATGGTGGTTCAGTGCCGGGTACTGCGTTGCGGGTGAAACAGGGTGAACGTCTGCAAAGGCTATTTGAAAACCAGCTCAGTGAACCCTCTGCGGTGCATTGGCACGGGATTCGGATCGACAACAAAATGGACGGTGTCCCCGGACTGACCCAAAAAGTTGTGGAACCGGGTGGTCAGTTCGTTTACGACTTTGTAGCGCCGGATGCTGGTACTTACTGGTATCACTCGCATCATCGTAGCTGGGAACAGATGGCGCGTGGTTTATATGGATCTCTGATTGTGGAAGAAGCCAATCCTCCAGAGGTAGATCGGGATGAAGTCTTGCTGATTGACGACTGGCGGCTGGGGGATGATGCCCAGATTACCGATGACTTCGGACACATGATGCAATTATCGCATGCCGGGCGTACAGGTAACTGGCTGACGGTAAATGGCGTAGGTATGGACACAGCAGCGCTGGAGGTAGAACAACATGAGCGTCTGCGGTTAAGGCTGGTGAATGTGGCCAATGCCTCAGTGTTTTATCTGCAATTGAAAGGTGTGCAGGGAAAAGTGATTGCACTGGATGGGCAACCACTGGAGCAACCCCAATCATTGGATGATCTGGAGTTAGCCCCGGCTCAGCGCATGGATTTAATGGTTGATATCACTGCCGGTGAAGAGGAAAAAGCCGGATTGGTATTGTTTTCCCGGAATCAGGAAATTCCGCTAATGGCGTTTCATGTGACCGGGCAGAAACGCACTAAACGACTGCCGGAGCCTGAGGCGCTGCCTGCAAATCCATTGGCGCCATTAAAAAACCTGGAAGGCAGCACGGTGACAGAACTGCTTATGGAAGGCGGTGCTATGGGGGTGATGCGCAGTGCAACCTATAAGGGCAAGGAAGTAGGTATGCGTGAATTGATGCAACAGGGTATGGCCTGGGCGTTCAATGGTGTGGCGGGACTGACTGACAGGCCATTGCTAACGGCGAAGCGCGGCGAGACTGTGCGTATCAAACTGATCAACGACACTTCATGGCCACATGGAATGCATCTACATGGGCATCATTTTCGTGAAGTATTAAGAAAAGACAAATTCGGCCCCTGGCGCGATACCCTGTTATTGCGGCGCGGAGACCGACGGGAAATCGCTTTTGTGGCTGATAATCCCGGCGATTGGCTGTTCCATTGTCATATGCTGGAACATCAGGCAGCGGGGATGAAAACCTGGCTGCAGGTGATATAGAGTTTATGGTTGCTGATGATTTTACCGAACACCTCAAAACATAATAGCGAAGCCACTAATAACTTTTATAACTAACTGGACGATAATCGAAATGAAGCAATTTATCTCTTTCCTCCAACGATTTTTACAAAAACCGGGATGGGCTACCCGATTCGTTATTGCGCTACTGCTACAGCTGATATTGGCGTTGTCATCGAATACCTATGCTGCTGTCTGGGAGGCTGAAAATGAATGGGACAGACAATGGGAACAGCGTTATCAGCACTGGGTCAAAACGCAATGGACGGATGATATTTTCATGAATCCGGCCAAGCCAATATATTACAAATATGAAACAGACTGTGCGGATGCCTCCTACGCCATGCGGCTGATTTTTGCCTATGAACACAAGTTACCGTTTGTGGTGAATAACCCGGCGCGTCCCGGTAAGCTGATTACCCATCGAAAATCAAGCTGGGATCATTTACCACAGGGGCAACGACTGCGGAAGTTTCTGGATTATATTGCGGATGTGACCAGTACCAAGTCACTGGGCGATGATACTTATCCTGTGGCTTTGAACGACATTAAGCCAGGTGATATTTATGTGGCACCGGGTGTGCATTCCTACCAGATCGTGAATGTGACAGAAACCGGAATTGCAGAAGTGATGGCATCTACTACCCCGAAAAAGGCGCGTTTTCTGTTAAGGACACCTTCTTTTCCATTTTATGTGCCGGAAGATAAGCGAATGCGCGATGGTTACCGGAGATTCAAAACACCGGCCAATATTCGCAAATCCGCCAGACGACAGCCAGGTTATAGTGAAGAACAGTTTCATCTGGCAAAGGATGTTGGGTTTGATTACGTTAAATTCACTGATGTTATTGCCAGGAAACTGGGCAGGCGTGCGGAGCGCCCCGATGAAAAAACCACCCGCTTACTATTGGCCTTGTGCATGTATGCTAATGACCGCAGTGTGTATGTCTACGATGCATTGTGGCATTTACAGAAAATTCGTAAGGAAGGTCGGCAGTGTATGACTAATCGGGAATACGATGATTATTCAACACCCAGCCGGGACAAACGGTTGGGGATGTTTTTCAGTTCAGTACGACGACATTTAGACCGGGTTGGACGTTTTGATCCGCGCTCACGACCCGCACGCTGGGCAAAGGCGGTATTTGCCATTGATGAACCACCTGGCGGTGAACTAAAACACCTTAATGATTTTTGCATGATACAGATGACACTGGGGGAAGAACTCTATATGTCACTGCGTGAATTGCGTAAGAATTTGGAAGGCGGGCATCTGGTGTCTGATCCTCATGCACCTTTGCAATACCGCTGGGGGGTTGTTAAGACCACTTATCAAAGTGAATGTAAAACCTACTAAACGATGATCACTCTATCTGTTATTAAACATGCAATACGAGCTGAAGTTATGAATAAACAGCGAATAATAACAGCACTATTGTTTACCCTGATGCTGTTCAATACCAGTATCCTGCAGGCAGAAACAGGCATTGATGATGTCTGGACTACTTTACAACCCGATGACTTAACCATCGTGCAAAATGGCCAGACAATTTATCAAACCCAGTGTGCAGCCTGTCACGGCGTGGAATTACAGGGACAACCGAATTGGGAAACCCCGGATGCCTCAGGCAGGCTTCCTGCCCCACCTCATGATAAAACCGGACATACCTGGCATCACAGTGATGACTTGTTGTTTGAAATTACCAAATACGGCCCCGCAAAAGCTGCTGAAAAACCGGGTTATCAGTCGGGTATGCCAGCCTATGAAAAGATACTCAGTGATGACGAAATCGTCGCAGTATTGTCCTATATCAAGAGTACCTGGCCGAAACAGGAACGTGAATGGCAGGATGGATTGAATGGTGTTCAGGAACAAGAGTCCAATAGTGGCAGCGCAAAAAGCCTGCTGGACAAACTTACCAGTGGTACGCCAACAGGAAATATGATGGCAAGCAGTGGTCATACCACTACAACAGCGATAGTGGAAAGTGATGAACAACCGCTGGCGGTAGTCAATGCTTTTGCCGCAGCGTTAAATCGCGGGGATATGGGACAAATCAAGGCATTAGTCACCAGTGACGCGATCATCTTTGAAGAAGGGGCTGTTGAGTGGTCTTTTGCGGAGTATGAGCGTAACCACTTGCCACAGGACATCAAGTTTATGCGCCGTGTGGAACGTACTGTAAAAAATCAGCAAGAGATACGTCAGGGGCCGCTGGCCATTGTGCTGACACAAGCGGAACTGAAAGGTAAAAACGCATCAAAAATTCACATGACTATGCTGGAAACTATGATTTTAAAACAGTCATCGACTGGCTGGAAAATTACACACATCCACTGGTCTTCAAAAGTGTTATAGATATTATTTAATGGAGTTAAACATGAACAAAAAATTGGGTGTATTGACGGTTGTTGCCGTGATGTTGTTATCCGTCAGCTACTTCGTATTCTCGCAACAAGGCAGTGTTCAGGCTGAAGAGCAGGTGACGGTTGTGTCTGATCCTGATTTGCCGGTGGTGACCGTCTATAAAAGTGCCACCTGTGGTTGTTGTAAAGCGTGGGTAAGCCATCTGGAAAGCAACGGATTTAAGGTGGAAGCCAATGATGTTGGCAATATGTCGGAGTATAAAAAACAAGCCAAGCTGGGTGCGGGTATGGGGTCTTGCCATACTGCATTTGTTGATGGCTATGCCGTCGAAGGCCATGTCCCCGCAAAAGACATAAAACGTATGTTGCTGGAAAAACCGGATATTTCCGGCATCACCGTACCGCGTATGCCAATGGGATCGCCAGGGATGGAAGTTCCGGGCAAGGAAGCTGATGCCTTTCAGGTGATTAGCTATAAAGATGGTGAGGAAGTCGGTGTCTTTACAGATTATCCGGCAGGATCAGTATTCAAATGATACAAATGAAACGAGAGGCTATTTTGCTTTTGTGCCTGTTGGTGCTGAGCGGCTGTTTCAAAGAAGAGCGTTGGTATACAGATAGCCAGGTAACGGCAGGTAAAGCCTTGTTTGAAACGAATTGTATGAGCTGTCACGGTGTTAAAGCTGCAGGGCTTGGTGAAGGCTGGGAGCAAAAACTACCTGGGTTTCCGGCCGAACCACCTGCCCTGAATGGATCAGCGCATGCATGGCACCATCCAATGAAAGTGTTGTTGTATACCATCAATGAAGGCGGTGCGCCGATAGGGGGTAAGATGCCCGCGTTTAGCGATAGTCTGAGCCAGGAGGAAAAACTGGCGATTATTGCCTATTTCCAGAGTTTCTGGAAGGACGAGACTTATGGTATTTGGAAAGAGGTGGATGATCAGAACCAGTAAATAAACATCAACATCTGACGGGGCAAGCTCTCTCCCGCTGGTCAACTTTCTCGTTCCTCTAAAGTGGGGGGATTTTGAAGCGTGACAAACTGGAGGAAATGTTCTACCACAAACCATTACTCAAGTAGTTTTCAATAAAACAGAGGAATACCCAAAATCCACGCCCCAAGGGACGGGGAATAAAACCCACAGAGATTTAAACCAAGATGCTGTTTTTATCTATTTGATTGCAAAATGACAGGATTGTCATTTTAAAGAAAGAGTGTAGTCATATTGTTTCCTTAAAATAGACACCAGTTAAAACAACTTTTTAATCAACCAAATAGGTAAATAGTTATGAACAACACTGCCAAAATTCTTATCGCAATCGCAATCACTCTGGGTGCTGCAACCGCTAATGCTGGACAAATGACAATCAATGGAGGCTACGATGAGGTCAGTTATACCAAAACCTTTAGCACAAACGCTGTTGCCAGTCAGGAAGCCGCTTATCAGCTAGGTCTTGAGAAGCTACAGAATGTTTCAGGCAAATCGTCATTACAACTGAGCAGAATGATACCAGGCAATGTTTTGGGCGGGTCTGCTCATGTAAAAAGTAATGGTTATATTAAGGTCACGCAGCAGATGAATACCAATGGTGCAATAGAATACATTGCGATGGTATCAGTGCCCGTACATTACCAAAAAGCTGACAGTGATCGTTAACTCGTACAAATAGGGCAGGGCGCGTCAGGGCATGAATCATCCGTGGTTTGTGCCCTGTTTATACATAAAGAGAGATTATGAAGCTACTAATCGTTGAAGACGAAGTCAGGGCAAGTCAATACCTTAAAAAAGGATTAACTGAGTCAGGCTATACCGTCGATGTAAGTTGTGATGGTGTTGATGGGTTGTATCAAGCAAGTAGTCAACTATATGACCTGATTATCCTGGACGTCATGTTGCCAAAACTCAACGGGTGGCAGGTACTTAAAACGTTAAGGAGCAGCAATATTTCAACGCCCGTTATAATGGTGACCGCAAAAGATCAGGTTGAAGACCGGGTGCAGGGGTTTGAACTGGGTGCCAATGACTATTTGATTAAACCCTATGCCTTCGCTGAATTATTAGCCCGAATTCAGAATGCACTGAGGCATAAAATCAATCATGCGGTTGATGCTGATACACTCATTGATGCTGATACACTCATTGTTGCTGACCTTGAACTCAATTTACTAAAACGGACTGCGAAAAGACAAGGGGATACCATTTCCCTTACGGCAAAGGAATACCTCCTGTTGGAATTGTTTATGCGGAAAAGGGGGCAGGTGCTTTCTCGTACCGCCATCGCATCGCTAGTCTGGGATATGAATTTTGATAGTGATACCAATGTCATTGATGTGGCGGTGAAAAGACTGAGAGGTAAGATTGATAAACCATATAAACAGCCGCTAATCCATACGGTCAGAGGTATGGGTTATAAGTTTGAGTCTATAGATGAGCATAATGACTAATAAAAATTCAATAAAAAAACGGCTAACTCTCTTTTTTATTGGCTCTATTATTATCACCCACCTCTTACTTGCTATTGGCTTTCAGTTTTCTATTAAGCACCATTTCCTTAAACAGGACTACCAACACATCCAAGATGAGGTATTTAATGTTTTTCCAGACGATAGCCAGAGAAAAATCACCCAAAATATATTAGATTATTATTCTCTGAATAAAATAAGAATATGGATTCTTAATGATTCTCAACAAACCTATAAAAATTCAGAAGTACCATTACCTGAAGGCTCGTTCTCATTTTTGTCGGAAAACAAAGATGTTAATCAGCCCTTAAACTGGGAAAACAATGGGGACACCTATCGGGCTTTTTCATTTTCCGTTATGAACGGTGACCTGTTAGTTGCCGGACTAAAGATCAATGATCATCTGACTTTTGCTCGTGGCATTAACTGGATGATTCTCATTTTTTTGTCATTTACAGCTAGCTCTGCTATTGCTTATGGTGTCTTTGTTGTTAGCAACAGTTTAAAACCATTAAAAGATTTTGCCAATTACCTGTCAGCAGTCAGTCCTGGGCATCTGAGTGTTCGTATACCTGCACATAAGTTACCCGTCGAGCTGGAAGAGTTGGCACATGTACAGAACAAGATGCTTGAACGTTTAGATAATGGTTTTCAACGCTTGTCTGAATTTTCGTCTGATATTGCTCATGAGCTACGTACCCCATTAAGCAACATGACGACACAAACCCAGGTTACTCTCACAAGAAAGCGTACCTTTGCCGAATATGAAGATGTGTTAATTGACAACATTGAAGAACTGGAGCGGATCAACAAAACAATCAACGACACCTTGTACTTGGCTAAATCTGAAAACGAATTACTGCACTATGAAGACCAGCAGCTTGATCTTGTTGATGAAATAACGGAAATCATTGAATACCTCAGTATCATAGGGGATGATAAACAGTTAAATTTTGAGCTAAACGGCACAGGTGAATTATATTTTGATAGGGTGATGTTTAGAAGAGTGTTAAATAACCTCCTGTCAAATGCTGTACGCCATGCTGCCCCCGGTTCGACAATTTTTATAAATGTTGACCACCCGGAAGACGCTACCAATATAAAAATCAGCAATCACGGAGATACTATACCCAGTGAATCTATTCCGTTTATTTTTGATCGTTTCTACCGGGTAGACAAATCACGTGAACATCAATATAGCATTGGTGCAGGGCTTGGATTGGCTATTACTCGTTCTATCATTGAAGCATACCAAGGTAGGGTGACAGTCGTTTCGGAACACGACCTGACCACATTTACTGTAGAGATTCCTGGTTGCTGACTCTCCCCAAATTCACGCCATAATTATTTTTCGTACCTAAATGGCCCAGTAACCACGAACGTGCAGAAACGGCAGGATTTCTTGGTTTTAGCCTAAAACTGTTCCGAAACTTAAGAAATACGGAACAATTTTTATTTCTTTTGCAATCAAAGTTTTACTTTTTCCGTAAATCCGTTCCGAAACTATAGGTAAATACCATTGATTTTCAGTAGGTTACTTCTCAGTTGCAAATCAGGGTACTGTGCACATTCGTCCGTAAAAAGGCGGTAATTACTGTTTCATAGCCAGCGTTTGTGCAACTTTGGTTATGAGACGGGATAAGAGACACTTTCTAATCCTAAAATTGGGTGTTCCACACCTGTATCATAAACGAACGTTTGTGATACATACCTCTTCAAAGCATCGCCGGGCAAGGGTTTTAACCCTTAGCGCCCATTTCCGCACGAATGTGCACAGTACCCTAAATCCTGCCGTTTTTGCAGCTATGAGGGAACTGGGCCTACTTAGTATTCCATATCACCGTTGGCCGGAATCGTGATCGTAACGGTATCTTTCCAAAGTGATCAAATATATTGCCGCTGAATCAGTGGGGTGTATTTGCATCTTGACCTGATAGTAACTCCAAGGTTGTAAAATAGCTTTTCTTCCCAAAAAGGGTAGTAATAACCAAAACGGAGTGGAATCGATGGCATTGTTATTAGTCTTGTTATTCTTACTGTCAGGAGTGCTTGGGCGGGTTTTTCTTCAGTACAGGGCAACAGGAGACTATGGGGTACGCCCAGCGGGCAAATACTCTCCACCTGTACAGATTGCTGCAAGCGTCTTTTTGGTCTTGTCAGCAGTGATCGTTCTGTTTTACACAACCGGTCAGGCTATGGGTTATCTAACGTCCTGGTATCAGCCCGGTTTTCTTCAAATTACGTTGGGGTACATTTTGTACGCAATAGGTTTGTTGGTGGTTTTAGTTGCTCAACATCAAATGGGTAACGCATGGCGTATTGGTGTTGATGCCAGTGAAAAGACTAGTTTGATAACCGATGGTATCTTCCGGGTTATCAGGAATCCAATCTATACCGGACTGTTTGTGGGCAGCATTGGCCTGTTCATGATCTCACCGTCGCTGATTCTGCTAAGTGGTTTGTTGGTGGGTTATGTTGCTGTGGAACTGTTTGTTCGAAAGGTAGAGGAACCTTATCTACGGGAGCAATTTGGGCCAGAGTATGATGTGTGGTTTAAAGCAACGCCACGTTATTTCCCCAGGCTATTTTAATCGTGTCGATATAACCTTGACCTGACACTAACTCTAAGGTTGTACACTGAGCGACATGATAAATGAACAGGTCAGTTTCATGCTCACCGTCAGTGAAGTCGCCAAACAAACCGGAATTAGCGCCCACACCGTACGTTATTACGTGCGTGAAGGACTGCTGGAACCCAGTGAACAGGCAGCCAATCAATACCGCCTGTTTTCTCCAAAGGCTGTATCCCGTCTGCGTTTTATCCGCACTGCCAAGATGCTGGGTTTCACGCTGAATGAAATCCGCCAGATTCTGGAACATGCCGAGCTGGGTGAATCGCCCTGTGCCGATGTGCGTGAAATTATCCAACAACATATCGTGGAAAATCGCCGCCGGATTGAGGAGATGCAGCAGTTACAACAGCGCATGGAGCAGGCATTGGATAAATGGCAGGACATGCCAAATCGTACCCCAGATGGCCACAGTATTTGTCATTTAATTGAGTCAATGAGCGGAATAGAAGGAAAGGAATAAAGATGCATAACAAGAACGGATTGACAAGCGGGAACAACCCATATTCACGAAGGGATTTCCTCAAGACAGCGGGAATAGGAGCAGCATTACTGAGTTTGCCATTCTGGAGTAGTTCTCTGCTAGCAAAACAAGATGACCCTTTTTTCAGGCCATACGCTTTGCCGCCACTGGATGAGGGTGTCAGAAAGGGAAATCAAGTCAGTTTCACTTTAAACCTTAAACGCGGTAGCCAGTCGTTCTTTCCGGGGATGCAAACCGCCACATTCGGTATTAATCAGCCCTACTCCGGCCCGGTTATAAGGGTAAGAAAAGGAGATGAGGCAGTATTTAAGGTGAATAATCAGTTAGGCGAAGATACAGCCTTGCATTGGCATGGCTTGCGCCTTCCGGCAACGATGGATGGCGGGCCACATCAGGTTATCGCTCACGGTGATAGCTGGCTGTCAAAATTTCAGATACGACAGGCCGCATCCACTTGTTGGTATCATTCCCACCAGCACAAGCGTACCGGGCCACAGGTATATCAGGGGCTGGCCGGAATGTTCATTATTGACGATGAGGCCGGGGATGCGCTGAATATTCCCAACCATTATGGTGTAGATGATCTACCCGTCATCATTCAGGATCGGGACTTCAATCAGGATGGTTCATTCCGCTATGTCAGCATGATGCCGGAGCGAATGCATGGTAAACACGGAGCCCATGTGTTGGTAAATGGTGTGGTAACCCCAACCCTGCAAGCCCAAAGCACTTTGTTGCGGTTGCGGGTGCTGAATGGCTCAAATGCCCGGCTTTACCATCTGGCTTTTAATGACAAGCGCCCGTTTCAGGTGATTGCCAGCGATGGAGGCTTTCTGGACAAGCCTGTTACCGTGCGTCAACAGCGTCTTGCTGTGGGTGAACGAGTGGAAATACTGGTGGATGTTTCGGATCGCCGTGAAATCATCCTGAAGTCTTTTCCGGCCACGGATGGCGGAATGGGGATGATGGGTGGTATGTTTGATGACGAAATGGATATTATGAAGATCGATGCCCGGCAAGCGGAAACATCACTTTATGAAGCACCAAGAGTTTTGATTAGCCCAGATAAGATTGACCCCGCATCCGCAAAGATCCAGCGCCCTATGCTTATGTCAATGGGAATGATGGGAATGATGGGAATGATCAGAGGTATGATGGGAGGCAATGGGGCTATGTTTACTATCAACGGGCGTTCGATGGACATGGAGCACATTAATTTTTCGGTAGAGCGTGATGTGCCGGAAATCTGGGAAGTGAGTAACGACTCGTCAATGATCCATCCGTTCCATGTCCATAATGTCCAGTTTCAGGTGCTGGATCGTAACGGCGGGGCAGTTGATACGCATGAAACCGGGTTAAAAGATACTGTACTGGTCAACCCTGGCGAGAAAGTGCGGATTCTACTGGTTTTCCGGGATTATACGGATGAGAAGGTGCCTTATATGTACCACTGCCATAATCTTGAACATGAAGATCAGGGAATGATGGGGCAGTTTACCGTCGTGTAATGGGTCGTTAATAAAGGAAGGTTCATGAAATTTAAAGTAGAGAAAATGATGTGCGCTGGCTGCGTCAGCAACGTCAAAGCCAAACTGGAAGCACTGGATACGGTGGAATCCGCTGAGGTCGATTTGGACAGCGGTACTGCCGTCGTGGAAGGTGCTGTAGAGGCATCCTTGGTAGTGGATACCCTGACTGAAGCGGGTTATCCGACCGAGTTACTTGGAAGATGATTAATGAGAGTTTAAGACCATGACAACCCCCGCTATCCGTTTATCCGTGACCGGCATGATGTGTGCCGGGTGTGTCAGTGCTGTGGAAACGGCCCTGGCTTCCGTGCCCGGTGTCACCCAGGCTAACGTCAATCTCGCCGAACGTACCGCAATGGTCAAAGGCGAGGTAGAACCCTCTCTGTTGAAACAGGCGGTGAAGCAGGCAGGCTTTGAAGCCGCCGTCATGCAGGGCCAGGCTGCCGAAACCGAAAAGGAAGCTTATGAACAAGCGCAGTATGAACGCTTGTGGAAACGGGTTTGGGTGGCCGGTATTCCCGGTGCTTTGTTGTTTGTGAGTGGCATGATTCTGGGCATCCTGCCGGAGGTCAGTGGTAACGGTCGCTGGTTCTGGTTATTGGTCGGAATAATAACTCTGGGGGTGCTGGTGTATTCCGGCGGGCATTTTTATCGGGGGGCATGGCAACAGCTTAAACGCCGCAGTAGTAATATGGATACCTTGATTGCGTTGGGTACGGGCACTGCGTGGTTATACTCGATGCTGGTCGTGCTGTTTCCTGAAGCAATCCCCTCACTGGCGCGTCATGCTTACTTTGAAGCAGCACTGATCATTATTGCCTTAGTCAGCTTTGGTCA
Source organism: Caprella mutica (assembly GCA_947561585.1). NCBI lineage: Eukaryota > Metazoa > Arthropoda > Malacostraca > Amphipoda > Caprellidae > Caprella > Caprella mutica. The sequence goes on along the minus strand of CANNZV010002354.1, from coordinate 82,784 downwards.
TGCGCTGGAGATGCGCGCCCGCAGCCGAACCTCAGAAGCGATTAAAAGCCTGATGAACCGCCAGCCACCGGTTGCTCATGTCATCCGCAATGGTGAGGAACTGGACTTGCCTTTGGAAGAGGTGGGTTTACAGGAAACGTTGCGGGTGCGTGCCGGAGAAACCGTACCGCTGGATGGTGTGGTGCTGGAAGGACAATCGCATGTGGATGAATCGATGTTGACCGGGGAGTCAGTACCCGTGGAAAAAGCGAAGGATGCTACTGTAACCGGAGGCACCTTGAATGGTTCTGGCAGTTTCCTGATGCAGGTCAGTCATATCGGTACAGATACCGTGTTGGCACAGATTATCGATATGATTCGTCAGGCACAAAGTTCCAAGCCCCCCATTGCACGACTGGTGGATAAGGTCGCATCAGTGTTTGTGCCGGTAGTGGTGGTGATTGCCATACTCACCTTTGTACTGTGGTACTGGCTGGGGCCGGAACCCAGTCTCAGTTATGCCATAGTCACCGCAATGACCGTGCTGGTGATTGCCTGCCCTTGTGCGCTGGGGCTGGCGACACCGATTTCGATTATTGCCGGGGTTGGCAAAGCGGCACAGGCTGGCGTACTGGTGCGAAACGGTGAAGCTTTGCAGCAGATTGCCGGGGTTGATACCGTTGTTCTCGACAAGACCGGAACCATTACGCAAGGTAAGCCAACCCTGAATGCGTTGCATGTGGCGAATGGTAGTGATGAAACACGTTGTCTGCAAATAGCAGCCAGTCTGGAACAGGGTTCGGAGCATCCGCTAGGCCTGGCGATCCGTGAAGCGGCCAGACAACAATCATTGCCGGATTTACCTGTCAGTGAATTTGAGGCTATTGCCGGGCACGGTTTACAGGCAAAGCTGGAGGGGCAGAAATGGTATCTGGGCAATACCCGGTTAATGGAGCGGCAGGGGTTGCCACTGGATAACTGGCAGGAGGCGCTGGCTGAACTGGATCACAGCGGCCAGACGCCGGTATTTGTTGCTGATGAACAAACCATCCACGCGCTGTTTGGTGTGGCTGATGCGTTAAAAGAGGACGCCAAAGCCAGTATTCAGGCATTACAGCAACAGGGGCTGGACGTGATTATGCTGACCGGTGATCGGCAGCAGGTAGCGGAACATATTGCTCAACAGGTGGGTATCAAACAGATACATGCCGAAGTGTTACCCGCCGATAAATCGGCAGTGATTGCTAACCTGCAAAAAAACGGGCGTAAGGTGGCGATGGTCGGGGACGGGATAAATGATGCTCCTGCGTTGGCATTGGCTGATGTCGGTGTGGCGATAGGGGCTGGGACAGATGTGGCGATTGCGGCTTCAGATATTACTCTGATCGGCTCATCGCTGGGCGGCATTCAGAAGGCGATGACTATCTCGAAAGCCACTACTCGTAACATTTGGCAGAATCTGTTTGGGGCGTTTATTTATAACTCGTTGGGGATCCCGGTAGCGGCGGGTGTTCTGTACCCGTTTTTCGGTATTTTGCTGAACCCTATGGTTGCGGGGGCAGCGATGGCTTTGTCCTCGGTGACGGTAGTGACGAATGCGAATCGGCTGGCTTGGCTTAATCTGAATAAATAAGATTCAGGTTTTTTTGCGCAAACCGATAAGTTGTAAAAGCTTAGATTTAATCTGACATTTTTCTTGTTTAGAATGCATCACAAGAGGATGTTATCAATGAATCAAAGTGCGAAGATCATCAAACCGAAATTAGGCCTTTTAGAACTGGCCAAGCAGCTGGGCAATGTACAGGATGCCTGTAAAGTGATGGGCTACAGTCGTGATAGTTACTATCGCTTTAAAAAGCTTTATGAGCAAGGCGGCGAACAGGCGCTTCATGAAATCAGTCGCAAAAAGCCCATCGAGAAAAACCGCGTAGAACCTCATATTGAACAAGCCGTGATTAATATGGCCTATGAGTCCCCCGCTTATGGGCAGCACCGGGTCGCTAATGAGCTTAAAAAACAGGGGATCATCGTTTCCGGGAGTGGGGTACGTTCCATCTGGCAGCGCCATGATCTGGAAAACTTCAAAAAGCGTTTGTCTGCTTTGGAAGCGAAAGTCGCTCAGGATGGTGCCATTCTGACTGAATCACAGCTACAGGCTCTGGAGAAAGCGAAAGCCAGCCGTGAAGCTCATGGTGAGATTGAAACCCATCATCCTGGCTATCTGGGTGCACAGGACACTTACTATGTGGGCTATATCAAAGGAGTCGGTAAGATTTACCAACAGACTTTTATTGATACCTACACCCGGGTGGCTGATGCCAAGCTCTATACCGATAAGAACGCACTGGTAGCAGCCGATATGCTGAATGACCGTGTGTTACCACTCTATGAGAATAGTCAGATTGAGTTATTGCGGATTATCACTGACCGGGGAACCGAGTATTGCGGTAAAAAAGAAACCCATGCCTTCGAACTTTATCTGAATCTGGAAGATATCGACCACACGAAAACCAAGGCCTATAGCCCACAGACTAATGGGATCTGTGAGCGTTTTCATAAGACGATGAAAAATGAGTGCTATGAAGTAATGTTCCGTCGTAAACTCTATACCACTTTGGAAGCCATTCAGACGGATGTTGATCAATGGCTGGCGTTTTACAATCAGGAGCGGCCTCATTCAGGGCGTTACTGTTACGGCAAAACACCTTGGCAAACATGGCTGGATTCGAAAGAACTGGCTAAAGAAAAACAGTTGGAAAACCTATTTGGGAAAGCAGACACTCCGACTCTTCAGACAGAAACGCCTGCTTAACCATATGTCTGTCAGATTAAGTTTGAGCTACTACAGGCATTGAATGCTTTGAGTTTATCCGACGTCATTAAGCGTAATAGTGACGTGGCGAATATACAGGATAATGTCATGATGCTTCTAATGTGCATCTGAACGTTCCACAGTAAGCCGGTGATTTAGTTGCAGAGCTGGGCTGATCAGATCAGATCAGGGGTTTTTGAATAAAAAACCCTGACTCAGCAACCCCCACTGGATGGCAAGGTCATTGCTAATTGTTCTTTACGGCGCATTAGGACACCGAGATGGATCGTTCATTCCATTGCCTTTATGTAGATTGACTCAAGGCCCTTCTATCGACTATTTTTCCTCTCAAACGTTGAATGACTTATCATGGGCTTCGTCATCCGTAAGTCGATCAAGCCGCCTGGATTCCATCAGGCGGCTTTGATTAACTGACATTTACACCAGCGTGCCGAACCTGGTTTAATGTCACTTTAACCATCCGCACTCCGTTCCCTGCCAGGTCACTGGCAAATACCTCAATGCCGGTTTTTCGGTTACTTGAAAATTCCACTCGTTTTAATCGTAAATCCTCATCAGCTATTGAACTATAATCATTCAATACCCGCATGATATCCTCAGCCATCGCTTTCAATTCATTGGCTGCTAGGAGGCTGTCCGAGAATAGGCAATTCATTGATCTCAGGTTAAAATTGACTTTTCCAGCCATCCAGGCCTGTATTGTCGATGAAAATTCCCTTCAAAAATGACTTGGAATCCGTTCATCAGCGTGAGCTGTTTCCAGGCAATATTTTCGATCTTCTCCCACCTGAACATGACTGTTTTCTGTTTTATGACTTATTTCAGCAACTGGACACGCGTGAGTTAGAAGCATCCTACAGTCATTTAGGTCAGCATGCCTGGCATCCCCGCACGCTCATTGGCATCTTGATTTATGGGTATAGTCATGGTGTTTTCAGTAGCAGGCAGCTGGAGAAGCGTTGCCGGGAAGATCTGGGTTTTATGTATATTGCAGGGAGACAGTGCCCTAACTTTCGGGTGCTGAGTGACTTTCGTAAAAATCAGGGTGAGTTCTTTCAGGCCTGTTTCAAACAAACCGTGAAATTAGCCCTTGAGCTAAAGCTGGCCTCACTGGGTCATGTCAGTCTGGATGGTTCTTATTTCAAAGCCAACAGTTCAAAACATAAAGCGATGAGTTACCGTCACCTTAAGGAAAAAGAAGCCGCTCTGACCCGAGAGGTCGAGGCACTGATTGCACAAGCCCAACGGTGTGATGCCGAAGAAGAGGCGCGTTATCGGAATGAAACCGGCTATGAATTGCCCGATACACTGGTTTTCAAACAGCAACGCTTACAAACCATACAGAGCGCTAAGGCTGCGTTGGAAGCACGGGAGGCTTCCCTCTCTCCGGAGAAAACGATAGATGATAAAAAGCAGATCAGTTTTGCTGATCATGAAGCGCGTATCATGGGTAAGAAGGGCAAGGATTTCGATTACCGTTACAACGGCCAGATCAGTGTCGACAGTGATTATCAGATCATTGTTGGACAGCATGCAAGCCAGCAGGCCAATGACGCATTGGAAGTGAAGCCTGCTTTAAAGGAAATTATGACGGCTAGCGGTCAAAAGCCAACGAAACTAAGCATCGATAACGGCTATTTTTCCGGAGAGAATTTAGAGGCGCTGGAGAAGGAGTCGATTGATGCTTATGTCGCCTCTGGCTCGGGCGACCCGGTCAACCCCACTCCGCTAGAGGCTTCTGAACGTTATCTGATCAGGGAAGATTTTCGCTATGATGTTCAACAGGATGGTTTTCACTGCCCTGGGCAGCAGTTCATAGCCCGCAAGAAACACAAAGGCCGGGGTATCCGGTGGTATAAGGGCGATACCACCACGTGCCAATCATGTACTTATTACGCGCGGTGTTGCCGTTCATCAAAAGGTGAAGCCCGCAGCCTGACGACAGATGGTTATGAAGCCGCTCGCCGCAGAATGCGGGAGAAAATGGCGACACCCCCGGCAAAAGCAACCTATAAACGGCGAAAAGTCATCGTCGAACCTGTATTTGGTCAACTGAAAAACAGTGGATTCAGAGGCTTTAGTCTCCGGGGTAAACAGCGAGTAGCCAATGAGTTTTCCTTGGTTTGTGTTGCCCATAATCTGAAAAAAATGGTGAATGCTGCTTTGACAGGATTAGTCCGTCCGGACAACGGTAAATGGGTTACTTCAATCCGTTAAGCACGAAAACCAAGCTAAATTCTAACGCTTTTGCACTTCATCTACACTCACCACGCATCAAATAGCCATCTATTAGCCGATGAGGCGTTGATTTCGGGTACGCATTGCTAATTTGTTGCCCACCCTCATGCCGAAATACGGGTAACCCCTATTCTCGGACAGCCTCCTAGTTGCTCCAATATCACCATCAGAATGCTCTCTAGTCTCTGTCAGGTATCTGAATGTCTGGGATAAAGTCCCCCCGGATCCACGGGCTGTAGAATCCGGGCGGCAAAATACCCGCAAAACTACTTCCCTCAGATGAAATAGCAGGTGGACTGATACCCGTTGCGAGCGAGGGGGATTATAGAGAAAAGCGATTGATTTGTAATGGGTTCGTAGAAAAAAATCACCGCTGGCTGTGCGGTGTTTAACTCATAAAAAACCTGCTAATCAGTAAAAAGCAGAGCCCGGGGTTATTATTATTGTTGTACAAGTATGCTGTATCTCAGCCTACAGCACCTTGTTCCTGAGTCATCAGCCTACAGCATCTAAACTGAAGTAAGCTTGAATGGATCAGCAGGTTATGAGATCTACCCTAAAACGCCTTATCAGGACGGTCCAATTAAGCCCGGCCCGATGTATACAAACAGCTACTGAAACAATTCGCATACTTGATCATAAATCAATCAATTATGATAATCTTGCCGGGCTGGCTGTTTTAGGCAGCACCCCAGCAACACCCTCTATGGACTCTGTTTGCTTCACTTTCTGCAGAGTCCCTTTTAGGGTGTTGTCCCCAAAGACACAGATCAGCTACCGGTGGGTTTTCAATCTATTGAGAGGCCCCTGAAACCTAAGTGCAGAAACATTTGCAGCCATTTCCATCAAAATGGTTAGTTTTTTTGATAAAGCACCCGCCCCGTTGACACGTGACCGCTCCAAAGACGTTGCGAGCAACTCTATTCCCTTGAACGCAAATCAATCAGGAGCGGTTCCAATCGTCTTTTATCTGCCACACGAGTAATCTTTTCTGAGACTTTCTGCAATAACCAAGCTCTGATTTCCTTATCACCTTTTGCTGCTTCGATAATAAGGTCACCCAAGATCAGGTGAAGACCTTCTTCCCGCTTTTGCTGTTGCACCTGCTGTTTTTTAGTCAGTGTTGTCTTGCTAGTCATCAATCAATTTACCTTTATATGAAATAATAGAATCAGCCCTCGAGGTATTTTGCACCAGACAACGGATAAACAATCGGAGTCTATTCGTCACTGCATACCGTAAAACTGGTTTCCAACCGCTTAGATACTATGAATATTTAGCGTAGGTTGCCCCAACGAAGATGGTGCGATGACTCGCTCAATGTATAGAACACATCCCACCATCCGCTCAATCTCCTCCCTAAAATCAAACCCCGGTTGCGCCTGTTGTGCCAACCGATTTATCCGGTACAAAGCATCTTCAGCACTACTGGCATGCACGGTACAGATATTCCCCGGATGCCCTGTATTCCACACCGAAATCAGATCATAAGCACTGCTATCCCGCACCTCCCCTACAATAATCCGGCTCGGATACTCCCGCAATGAATCAAATATAGCCTTACTCAGCGTCAATTCAGGCGGCTGAATCAGCTTCCTAACCAGATTGGCTTGATGGCATTGCAGCTCCAGATTATCCTCAATCAGAATCACCCGTTCATTCGAATCCGTGATTTCATTGAGTAACGCATTCACCAATGTGGTTTTTCCAGAACCCGTGCCACCGGCAACAATAATGTTCTGCTTGTCCTGTATGGCTTGCCTGAGCTGTGTGGCCTGCTCCGGGCTTAAGCTACCCTGCCCCACATAATCCTCAAGCGTATAAACCTTTCGTGCTGGCAACCTGAGATTGAACGTTGGCCCATCAACACTATAAGGTGGTATTGATGCCTGTACCCGCGCACCCCAAAACGGGAGTTTTGCTGCCAGCCACGGCTGTTGTGGTGTGATTTCCATCCCGGCACTGGTCGCTATTAATCTGATAATGCGCTCAGTAGTTGTTGCATTGAGGCTGGTACGGGTACATTGCATGCCCTGCCCTACTCTGTGGATCCACACCTTGCCATCCGGGTTCAGCATAATCTCAGTCACCTCAGGATGTTCCAGATACGGAATCAATGGCTGTAAGGCCACCTTCAGCATGGCATGCTGACGTTGTTGGGTGATGGTCTGTTGGTCAGTCGATGCCTGCATTGTTAACCCTCTCCCCTACCTTGTTGCTGCTCCTGGTTCAGCAAAGCCTGAACCGCCTCCTGTCGCATGCCATCCTCTGTTGCTGTCAGTCGGGTGCTGAAGCCATGCTGTTGTTTCAGTTGATTCTCCAAAAATCCTACAAACTGCTCAAAACGCTGGGCAGCCGCCCGTTGCGCGCTATCTTTCTGCTCTGCTGGCAGAGGCGGGTGGTAAGCCAGCCAGAGTTGCACAAACCCGGCCAGTGCAGAATCCATTACATCCTGATTACGCTGTAGCTTTCCCATACTGCGTTTCAGGTTAGCCAGCTCCCGTAATACCAATGTGGTCTGTTGATCTTCATCCAGGTATTCCCGTAAAGCAGCATCGGTAATACTGCCCTGCGACTGGCCTTTAGCTTTCGCATAATCAGCTAAACGCTTTTTAGTTTTGCGTTGAATATGCACATGTAACTGATCATAGGCTTTGACTTTACTCATAACGGCAAACCTCCGCCACCGGGATGGCGGGATTGTTCCATTGTGCGTTGACGGCCCATTTGTTGTTGACGCTGACGGCGTTGTTGCTCCTGATCACGTTGTTCGCGCTCCTGATTCTGCTCTTGCTGTTCCCTTTCATAGTGCTCCTGTTCATCACGTAGCAGCTGGCGGTTTTCCATATCCGGTTCCTGTTGTTGGCGGGCTTTGATTCGGCGGATAGCTTCTCTGGCCTGTGCCTCTCTTTCGGCGAAGTCACGCTCCAGGTCGATACCCTGAGCAGGATGTTGCTGCAATACCCCTTCGAGACGAATGCCACCACTGTTAGCTGGTTTATTGGTTTGACTGCCAGGGATGTGCTGAGCGACATTGTGGTTTTGCGCTTCTGTAATGGATGGTGACTGCACGACCCTCCCCTGTTGTTGCCAGGGACTTTGTCGACCTAATGTGCTGAACTCAGCCTGCTGTGCTTTCTTGTCATCCGGGCGTGGTAACTCCACCCGCCCCTGAAAACGTTTGTCAGCGAAGTAGCGAACCTTTAAACCCCGGTAGGGTGGATAACCGCCGACCATCACCAAGGCTTCATCCTGCGGAAATTGCAACACTTCGCCAGGTGTTAATAAAGGCCGGGGTGAATCCTGTTCACTGACCATGACATGCCCCAACCACGGTGCTAAACGATGCCCGGCATAATTAGTTTGGCGGCGGTTTTCGGTGGCCGTACCCAGCATTTCAGAGATACGTTTAGCTGTGCGATCGTCTAACGTGCCATAGGTTACGCGGACATGACTGTTATCGAGAATGGCATTGTTTGCACCATAGGCTTTTTCAATCTGATTCAGTGACTGGGCAATCATTAAGGCGCGGATGCCATAACCCGCCATGTAGGCTAATTCGGTTTCAAAAAAGGTTAGCCGTCCCAGCGTCGGGAACTCATCCAACAGCATAAGCAACTGGTGACGTTTGGCTGCCTTGGTATTGGCGTTAGCTTTGTTTTTTGCTGTTGTTCTCGCATCAGGTTTTTTGGCAGTAGTGGTATTCGCGCCCAGACTTTCCGTTAAACGTCGCCCAATCTGGTTCAGTATCAGTCGCACCAATGGCCGGGTACGGTCTGCATCACTGGGTGGAATGACAATGTATAAACTCACCGGATTATCCGCCTGCACCAGATCGGCAATACTAAAATCACTGACCTGGGTATTACGTGCAATCACCGGATCCCGATACAAGCCTAAAAAGCTCATGGCTGTTGAGAGTACACCGGATAATTCATTCTCACTTTTATTGAGTAACTCGCGTGCCACCGAGGTAATCACCTGATTGGCTTCTGCCCGTGGATGCGGGTAATTCAACATGTGATCCAGCGTTTGATGGATGGTGCGCTTGGGGTGGCTGAGGAAGTTGGCCACACCGCGTAAGGACTTATCATCTTCGGCATATAAGACATGCAGAATCACCCCGACCAGTAAAGAGTGTCCGGTCTTTTCCCAGTGATCCATACGCTCTTTACTGCCATCAGGATCTACCAGAATATCGGCAATGTTCTGTACATCACGCACTTCGTTTTCACCCATGCGCACTTCCAGTAAGGGATTAAAACGCACGGAGAATTCAGCCGTGGGTTCAAAGCGCAATACATGCGAGAACTGTCGGCGCCAACCGGCAGTGACATCCCAGTTTTCGCGCTTCATATCATAAACAATCACTGAGCCGGGCCAGCTCAATAATGTAGGGATAACAATCCCGACCCCCTTGCCGCTTCTCGTCGGCGCAAAGACAAAGCAATGTTCTGCACCCTCATGGCGTAATAGCTGGCGTTTGCTGTCTTGAGTCTGTGCCAACACAATGCCTTTATCATTAAGTAAGCCAGCGTGTTGCAGGTCTTTACGGTTGCCCCAGCGTGCCGAACCATAAGTATCCGGACTGCGATTGCGTCTGGCGCGATTCACTGACATAAATACCAGGGCCATGAACACACAGAACATGCCGCCATAGATCACCAGTGATCCCTGAAAGAAAATCGTCTTGGCGTAATAATCGAAGTGATAAAGCCACGACCAATACTGCCAGGGCCAGTACATCGGGTAACCGAAAATACTGTAAGCCGCTTCACCTAATTGTGGCTGATGACCCAATTTGTGTGCCACGTATTGGGTGGCTGCTTGCAGTGCAATCACCGCACCAATCACCGCGACGATAAACTGGCTCCAGAGTATGGTGGTTCCGCGCATCTGACTCATCGTTCTAATCCTCTATCCAGTGTTTTTGTCCAGGCCCGGCCATCACGATTAATACCAATCACCATGGCCTGACCGCGCTGCTTTTGTTGTTCCCTTTCTCGTTCCTGTTGCCAAGGCACCATGGCGAACTCTTTGCTATTACCGACGACGGAATACCGGCGTCCGGAAGGTAGGGACACCACCCCCAATCCCTCCCCTCTGAATGATTCACCGCGTTGTAATTTCTGGAACGATAAGCCGGAACGTTGTCCCAGTTTTTTGGCTAAAGCTTGTCGTTCCACCGTATCCAATGTCAGGCGACTGGCCTGTGTACCTGGCTCCAATCCTTGTTGTTGTAACCATTGACCACGGGCGATAGCAGCCTGGCGTAATTGGCGGGTAGTTGGGGAAGTCACTGCATTTTCAGCGGTCAAACCGTTGTGTTCTTCTCCCACTAAAGCGTGATAATGCGTATCCAGATAAGTGCGTCCGGCATAACGGATCTGCTGCGAGAGTTTCAGTGGATGTTGTGCTTTAAACACCGCCCTGCCCTGCTGCTGTTTAACGCTGACCAGCTGCCCGACTTTCAACTCATCAGCCGCCAGACTTTTAACAGCAATATGGTGTAGCTTGCCCTGCTGATCGCCCACAATACGGTAACCCTGTTCAGAGAGTTCATCCGTCAAGCCCTGATCCAGTAACAGGCCATTGATAGGGAGCATGTTCTTATTGTTATGCAGTAATAATTCACTCGCCGCCTGCCCTTGCTTTTGTTCAACACGTTGTAAGCGCTGCATGCCTTCATTGAACTGTTGTTGCTGATTGAGTTTTTGTTTTAACCGGGCATCCAGTCGCCAGCGTTGCTGGTTGGATTTGCCTGATGCCCCGACTCCACTCCTGTCAGTTGTTGTTTCAATTTTATTGGCCAGCTGCAGCGTTTCCAGTGTTTGCAAACGGCCCAGTAATTGTGAGTAGTGGATGCGCTGTTCCGGGGTGGAATGACTACCGACAGTTTCCAGTGCGACCACACCACTTTTATCCCGTTGTGCCAGTAACTGCCGATCCAGTCCGGTAAAACGTTGAGCCTGAATCGCCTGCTCCAGAGAAGCGGTGATTTCATGTTCCATGCGTAAGCCCAATTCACGGGTTGCTATGGCCTGAGCACGGTTACGAATCCCATTAGAAATATATTCCCGGTCTATAAACACTGCCTCGCCTTTTTGATCCAGGCCCCGGATCACAATATGGGTGTGTGGGTGTGCAGTGTTATAATGATTAATCGCCTGCCAGTTCAGCTTGCGCCCCAGATCGGTTTCCATCTGTTGCATCAGTTCACGGGTATAAGTTTTCAGATCCAGTTGCTGCGCATCTTCCGGTGAGATAATCAAACGAAACTGGTGCGGCTCTTTGGCCAACTCACCTTCACTGTCTTCTCTGGAAAATGCTTCGCGTTCCCGATCAAAAAATTGTTCAGGTTCGTCATCACGTCCGGTGCCATCACGATCCAGATAACGCAGGTGTAAGGCTGCGGCTTTCTGACCGTAGGCATCCATATTAATGATGCGCATTTTCACCAGTACCCGGCGTCCACTCAGACCAAAACGATCACGGGTGGCGGGTGCAGAAGTACCGCGTTGCGGCACACTTTTACGGGTGGTGCGGGATGATTTTTTAGAACGGCTACGCAAAGAGCGGAATGAAGGTGCACGTTCACCACGCTTGCCAGATTGCAGTTTGGCCTGTAGCGGTAATTCATCGGAGACCGGGATAATCGGGGTTTGCGGCATAAAAACTCACCTTGTACAATGGAACCTTAATAAAACCAATGCTTTAGCAAAAGTCCTGTACCAAACGTACACCCCGTTGTACCAAGCTTTTCGTAACAGGATCAGTGACTTGCACAGGCACTGAGACATACCCTTTATCTTGCACTACCCAAATACCACCGCCACCCCGACGAACGGTCATATTTTGGGGTCGAATACTTAAAAGAAATTACCCCGGAAAATGGGGCTGAAAATCACACACCACAGAAAGACAGACCGGTTTACTAAAGCTGTTGCAGAGCTACTGTGAATCAACTGCAAAACACGGTGCAACAAGGGGTGTGAAGATTTGGCGTTAAGTGATTAAGAATCTGCATCGCTTTGCAAAAGCTTGTGCAAGATTCGTATTTTCTGCATACAAAAAAATCAGATGATTACGTCAATCAGTAGCAGTATTGGGCACGACAAACGGTAGTGATTTTTTCAAAGGTTTTGCAGAGTATTTACAAAAACAAATGCAGAATGGCAGGTAGCAATACGGGCAGAACGACAACAGCATTTACAAAAATTAATGACAAAGTAAACACTAAAATCACTGTTTCATCACACCAATAAATCCCGCCTGATTAGTTTCAATACGTGAAGACCGGCAGCGCTTTACCGTAAATTGTATTGGACTCCACCGCCCCAAAATAGCGTGAATCCAATGATAAAGGCTGCTCTTTCAGCATCACCCAAACCTGTTTTTCATTCAATGTATGACAGCCCGCTAACTGTGGCATCGAACGCCCCGATGAATCCACCGGACTGCGTTCTCCGAAATGCTTATCATTGATAAAAATTGCCTATTCCCGGAAGCAAATACGATCCCCCGTTACGGCGACGATACGTTTTAACAGGCGGTCATAATCCGGAATCCAGGCACGTTCCCGCACCAGAGGCAGAATGTTTTGTGGAATGTCGAAGGCGACAATATCACCCGGTGCATAACCGGATTCAATGCGGTAAATGCCCTTGGGTAAACTGGTTGTCGTGTTCCAGATCAGTAGGGGTGTTTGCAGGAAGGTAACAGTAATGCTGATGGTCACCACGCCCGCGATCAGCAGTAAAAGTGCGCGGCGTTTTGCTTTAGTCATACGGCACCAGAAAACAAGCATTTAAATATAAAGACAAAGGTGGACAGATACGGGATGAGTCAGCATAAAGCCGGGGTAACATTAGCCACCCCGGCTGGTGTGGAGACAAAGTTCCATCACCCTGGGCGGCCATCGGCTCCTCAGCCTGTACCGCCCTGAAAGTATAACAAGGGCAGGATACGATAGAATGACCTTACCCTACCGACCAACCGGACATAACGACCGCTGGTCTGCAAGCGACCATGGCCACCCTGCCCTGCTCTGCTGCCTGCAAAACTGGAAAATACCTGAACAGCTCAGATCAGTACTTTGTCCGGGTTCACAATATACCGTGCATGTCCCCTCCCCTGCTGTTGATTCGGTAGTATCACTTTTTCCTGCAACCCGCGCTCAAACCATTGCTGGGTGATGTTATCCATTTCCAGCGGTGTGGGTGTCTGGCGGCGTTTGTCCTGACACAGGTGTTGGTTGATCAAACCCTTTCCGGGCCGGAAAGTGGGTTTGATCTGTTCGCGCAGGATCTGCTGTTTCCATTGGTCATACAGCTGGTCAGCAGCAGACTGTAATTCAGCCGATAAAGTGCCCTGCCCTACTTCCGGATCCACTTTCGCCGTTTTGCCGGTTTCACTTTTTTCAGCGCCGGACACCGTACGCGTACGGTCCGGACACTTTTTCAAAAGTGTCTCACTGGCACTTTTCACTTTGCCAGTTTCATTTTTCCTGACACCTCCGACACTTTTTAAATGCACTTTTTCACCTTGGCCAGATTCACTTTTTTCAGCGTTCGACACCGTACGCGTACACCCCGGACACTTTCGCAGAAATGGCCCAGCGACACTTTTCACTTTGCCGGATTCACTTTTTTGTACAGCTGATGAACCCGCACTTTGCAAAAACTGTTTCACTTCCTGTGGTGTATTTGCAATGCCGGTGTGCAGTGCTTTACTCAGGTAAGTGGCAAATGAAGAGGGGATCAGAGGCTTAAAGGGCGTCTGATGCTGCGATGGATTCACCACGGGTTTTGCAGCAGGCTTTACCTGAGATCCTGCACTTTGTTTTGCAGGGATAGTGCGTTTTTGCTGCAGAGCAGTTTGCAAACTGGGGGCCGTATTAGCTGCCGCCACTGACGAATCCGGCGCACTGATTCGCAGAGGATCAAAACCGACTTGCTGCATTGGCATGTAATGATTTTGCAAGGTACGTTGTGTCGGTGGCCGCTCTGTTTGTTTCTGCGCAGGTGGTTTGGCACGGAAGCGTTTCACTTCATAGCCCCGGATGCGTAGGGCAGCTTTGGTGTCACGTTCGAAGTTACCGAGGTAGTGAAACGCATATTCAAAGGCCATGACCAATAACAGACTCAGAATGAAATTAGCCGACAGGTAAGTCTCAAAACCCAGCAGGCTGTGCAGGAAACGGATGAAGGCATGGTAGTGCTTTTCATCACGTTCCAGTTGCTTGGCCGTTTGCAGCAATTGTGCCGTTTTACCGGCCTGTGCAGACAGTTCCTGTTGTTGGCGAATCGACTGGCTATCGACCACCGCCTGGTAACGGGCAATGCGCTCCTGTTCGTAGTTCACACACTTATCAACGCGCCATTGGCCATGCGTTTTCAGATGACGATCACAGCGGGCCAGTTCGTATTGATGGTAAGCCAGCTTTTCTACGGCATCACGACTGACCGGTAGCACGGTCGATGGGGCAGTACTGTTTTCAATCGCTTTCAGGGCAGATTGTAATACCGGGCTTTCCAGTGATCGTTCATGCACGCGGTTTTCCTGACGCTCCATACCCTGCCCAATCTCTGTCATCACACCAAAACCCGCTGCAACAACAAACGAAAGTACCGAAGAGTAGGCGGCTTTTTTGTTACCGCTACTGTAAAGAAAGTACTGAAACATGGTCAGTGTGGCGGTAAATGGCACACCTAATACCAGACCATGTAACCACTGTTCGGTGTTCCAGGTATTGATTTGCAGGCTACCGGCAAAGTAACCGACCACGAAGAATGACGACGCAATAAAGGCAGCGAAAGCGGCCAGTTTGAACCAGATCGAAACGCGGTTCAGTTGCGCCCAGAGTTCCGCTGCCGACAGGGTATGCACCCATTCATCGACACGGTCTTTGTACACACCGGGCGCAGCCGCCACGGTAGAGGAATTGGGGGTCGCAACACCCCCGGTATTTGGGGTATCCATAGTCACCTCCTGTGCATGGATAGATTTAATAAGCGCCGCAATACAGCAATTCCGCCACAGCAAACAAGCAGGTATGAAAGCGGTCACCCGCCTGTAGTGCGGTATAAACAGCCGTCAGAATGACAGCGGCCATCAACGTCATCACGGCGTTATCGGCACGACTAACCGCCACGGTTTCCTGGGTCAGGCAGGGCCAGACCATCAGCAGCAACCAACACAGCAACAGCAACACAAACCATCTCTGACGACCGCTGTTAGTCGATTTGTGGGCAGGGCTTTCAGCAACAGTCATACCGCCGGAAGGGCCAGAATCAACGTTCATAACACACCTCCTGACGAGCAATATACCGGTGGTTTCAGGTGTTCAACGGATACCCCCAGACGCTGCATATCCCGCAACCAGGCCTGCTGAGCCTGTTGCTCCAGCCAGTGTTCACGGGTCTGTTGCTGCGCTTGTAAAACCGGATCAATCGGTGCAGGGGATGCGGGGTGACGACTACCCAGACAACGGGTATCCAGCGAGCCACCGCGCTGTGCTTTTACCAGTGCATTTAGCAAACCAAGGCGCGATTTACGCACTTCGCCGTTGCGGATTTTGCAGGCCCAGACATCGAGCACCTGTTGTGCGGCCTGTGGGCTGAGACCATCCAGATGAGTCGGTGCCTGCTGGCGTTCTGTGGCTGATAATTCGGAGGGGTAGTGCAACGCGGCTGATTCAGTGGCTGTTGCTGATAATCCATTATCACTCACACCACTACCCACAGTGTTGTGGTTTTTAATTGTAAGGTTATTACGTGTTGTGTCCTGTTTTGGGACGGGTTTTGTCCCAATTCGGGCGGAAGCCTGGCCTGTTTTGGGACGAGTTTGACCCGTTTCGGGCGTTAAAGGTGGAGGGATTGGGGGTGAAGATTCTGCAGCACCAGTTGCAGCCTCTGCTGCTGTATTTTGTGAATTTTTCTGCTCCGGCTGACCGCCATGGTTATGGATTTCGGGTGTCTTCACATCCGGCTCAATGGCTAAAGGTGGAGAATTTGGGGGGGCATTAGCTGCAGGGCGGGCAGTGGATCCAACGGTACTAACACGCTGTACCGGCGGTATATTGTCCGGTTTCAGCAGCGGAAATGAGAGGATTTCGCCATACTGGCCAGTACGGCTTTCCAACAGGCCCATGGCTTCCAGTTCCTTTTTTGCCTGCCAGATATGATTACGCCGAATACCGCTGAGTTGTTCCAGTCGTCGGGGTGCCAGATCATCTTCGCTCTTACGAAAACCCAGCGTCTGACGTAATACAACAGCAAAAGCAGCCCACTGGCGTTTACTGAGATTGGCTTGCAGTGCCTGGTCAAGCAGGTCAATTAATGGATTCATGGCTGCACCTCCTCTGATATTGCTGCCGGTATTACACCGGGTTTTTCAGTGAACAAGCGCTCACCGGAACGGCGGTAGGTGTGTTGCAGGATGAATTGTGCGAGATGCCAAACGGGATAACGCAGGCTGCGGCCTATTTTCTGGAAGGGCAGCTCAGGATTGTCCGGACGTTTTGCTATAGCAGAGGCGGAACGCCATTGTTCAAGGGTGCCGGGTGACACACTGAGCACCACGGCCACCTGCCTGGCTTCCAAGGTAGGTGGCAGGGTATCAGGTGTAAAACCAAGTTCATGGGCAATCTGGTGATGGATTGCCTGTAATTCCGGACTTAGGGATGACGGGGAGTGATTGGGCACCGTATACGTGGCGGCCTGTTCGGACAGGCTGCCATGACAACGGGCGCAGGACGGCTGTGCGTATTTCATGCGCGGTTTCTTCCATATAAGTTTTTACGTAGGTAGCAAATTACCGGGGCCGTAATCGTCTTATAGGAAACGATGCGCTTATTTCCGCCGAAGCGGTTTTGTATGCCACGCACACCCGGTAAAACCGGTATTGTGGACATAAAAAAACCGCTCAAATAGTGGCGGCTGTCCGCCTATAAGTGGGATTACGATCCCGTTCAATTGTTGGTAATGAGTGTAGGCTGTGCCCTATTGAAAATCAAGCTTCGCTACTCGCCTTCTGATTTCTTTTGTGATAGCCCTTGACCCTGACATGTAGGAAACAGTTTTGTCGCTGCCAAGCTCAGTATAAAAATGGTTTTAATAGTTAAAATGGTTAAAACCAATCCTTAAGCACTTGCCCTAATTCGTCAGCACAATTATCAGAACTTCCTCCACCAGGTTGCCTTACGCACGGATCATCACAACAACCGTTTTAATGGTTAAAATAGTTAAAACCATTATCCTAACCCCTCCAATAATGAGACTTATACGGTTTATACGGTTTATACGGTTTATACGGTTTATACGGTTTATACGGTTTATACGGTTTATACGGTTTATACGGTTTATACGGTTTATACGGTTTATACGGTTTATACGGTTTATACGGTTTATACGGTTTATACGGTTTATACGGTTTATACGGTTTATACGGTTTATACGGTTTATACGGTTTTCAGCATAATGTTGTAGCTCAGCCCGGGAAAGGAAGTAATTACCTGATTTAAACAGTTAAAAAGGTTTTAATGATTAAAATACTTTTAACTTTAAGAGCTCGCAGCATACAATAATGCTGCTTTCAGCAATGGATCTGCCTTAAGTTACGAAGGTGTACCGATACGGCCTGTAAGCAAAAACTGTATATACCATTTTAATCATTAAAAGTGTTTTAATATTATGAGTGCACGAATTGTTGTTGTTGTAAATCAAAAAGGCGGATCGGGAAAAACGACACTCACCATGCAACTAGCTGCAACCTGGGCTAAACAAAAACGAAAGTGTCTAGTTGTTGATGCCGATCCACAAAATACAGCTGTTAACTGGGCCGCATCTGCTGACGAAGATCACCCCTTTCCTGCCAGCGTTTTAAACCTGAGTCAGGCGAAAGGGAAGCTGCACCAAATGCTGAAACCCTACATAGATGACTACGATATTATTATCGTTGATTGCCCTCCAAGCCTGGAATCGCGAGTCCCGTTAAGTGCGTTAATGGTCGCTGATCTTGCAGTTGTTCCTGTTTTGCCATCACCTCCTGACATATGGGCATCAATAGGTATTGCAGAAGTAATTGAAAATGCACGTACTACTGTCAATGAAGACTTAGCTGTTCGCATTGTATTAAACCAGGCATCACCACAACGCACTTTATCTGGTGATGCTCTCGAGGTTTTGAAAGAATTTCGATACCCGTTGGCCAAAACCTTCATCCGCCAACGGGAAGCTTATAGGCAGTCTGCTGCGATAGGGGGGAGTGTCCATGACATGGGATCTAAGGCAAAACCTGCTGTTGAGGACATTAAGGCACTTGCTAAGGAGTTGAAAAAAGCTTTTAATAGTTAAAACACTTTTAAAGGTTTTTACTGTTTAATCACTTCATATCAAGGTAGCTACATTGTGGTCGGAAAAAGCAAAAAACCAAATCTGCTGAAAAATAGCATGCAAGGCGCTAAAAGTCGTTTTGATGAGCGACTGGAAAAAGCTCAAAACATTGCAATTCTTAGTAGCGATGAGGCGAAGGATGAAACACCTCCCTCAAAGTCTACCCGGTCACCAAAAACAGTAAGTAAACCAAGAACTTCAAAAAGTGTAACAACAAAAAAGCCAAAGCCCCCTTCCCAGAAAATTCCTACTCAGCTTGATTCATTTAAGTTTCCAGTCGATGAACATGAACAAATTCAGGAATTGATTCTTGATTACGCAAAACGAGGGGAAATTGTTAACAAGAGCGAAGTCATTCGTTTAGGTTTAATAATGCTGAAGAAGGCTACAGTCTCGGAAAGAATTCATGCTTTGGATAACCTACAGCGTGTCAGAGTTGGCAGGCCCCCCGGTTCATAGCTATCAACGCTTTCAGCCAATCTGTCCCGTATTTGTACACCCTTTTCTAATCTTTTAATTCCAATAAAAAACAACAACATTTCGATCATTTTTAAAAGGTGTACGGATACAGGATACGTTGTTGTATATGTTTAATAACGTTTAAAAGAGTTTAAGGGTTAATTACTCATTAAGTTTCAATGGTTTATCACCTATTAGGTGTACGTTTACAGGACGTAAAGTGTACGTTTACAGGATGTTAGGTGGACATTTACAGGATGTTAGGTGGACATTTACAGGATTTAAACTTCTAAGAGCCACTTTTCGGTGTACGTTTACAGGATCAAGCATTTTTCATTACACAAAGGTGTACAAATACAGGATTTGGTGCCCGTTTTTATTCTTTGGGTGTACGTTTGCAGGATGGAATGGCTTTTTTTAAACCAAAAGTGGACACTTACGGGATTTTTATTACATGGGTGGACAGTTTTTCACAGTCTTTGTCGCTTTATGCTGCTATGATTTCTTTGTCATTTCCTAGGTGGAGCGGTTTTTGTCAAAAGAGCGATCACTCAAAAAGCATATTGCTGCGGTTCATATCTCCGGCAAGATGACTTTGTTGCAACGTAAGGTAGCAAATGTTTTATTGTTTTTTGCATACCAGGATTTGTTGACTGCAGATTCCCATCATATACGCATTCGTGATTTGGCTGAATTGGTAGGGTTTGATAGTAACGATCTGAATTTGGTAAAGACTGCATTCCGTACTCTGGCCAGTACTCCTATTGAGTGGAATTTACTAGAAGATGGTCGGGAAACATGGGAGGTCACTTCCATGCTCAGCAGAGCTAAAATTATTCCTTCGCGTGGTATATGTGAATATGCGTACGACAGTTCACTGAGGCAGAAGTTATATAACCCTGAAATGTATGCCCGGATTAATCTATCTATCCAACAGCATTTTTCCAGTGGTTACTCCCTGGTGTTATACGAAAACTGCAGTCGCTACCGAGGGGTTGGTAGTACAGGCTGGATTGATCTAAATACCTGGAGGAAGTTGTTTGGTATTAAGGATGGGCAATATAAGCAATTTAAGGATTTCTCCCGCCGCGTATTGAAACCTGCAATAAAGGAAATAAACAATAGCTCAGACCTGTTGATTGAGATTGAGTACCAGAAAGAAAAACGACGCATTGTTGGAATTCGATTCCTTATTCAGGAAAATCCTCAGGTGCCTATTGCCCTTCCAATGGAATTGAAGGAAAGTCCTTTGTTGAAAAGGATGCTTGATTTTGGTGTTTCTGGGGTCGCTGCAAAGAGATTAATAGATACCTTTGATACAGAACGCATTGAAAATAATTTAGAGTACGTACAAAGCCAGCTGGATAGTGGCAAAAAAATTCGTAATGTTGGTGCTTTTACTACGAAAGCTATCAGCGAGGATTACCGCCCTGAAAAAAGCCTGTTTGAACAAAAAAAGGAACAGCAGGTTCTGAAAGAGGAAAATCAGGAGCAGTCTTTAAAACAGGAAAAGCTACTAGCTGAATTGAAAAAAACAGGCTCGCAGGAAATCCGACGTGCATTTATAGCGCAATTATCAAAGGATGAATACGATGCTTTGCTAGCATCATTTAAGGGTGCACTTGGAGATAGCTTGTTGGCTGCAGCAGTCAAAGCGCTGGACAGTCCTCTGGTTGCGGAAATGCTTAAGCAGCATATTCCCGATTACGAAAAGCAGGAAGCCGAGTATTTAGCGCGTCATCAAAGTAATGGCGACACGCCTTCATGAGGGAAAATATAAAACTGTTTTAATGGTTAAAATGGTTTTATGGCTTTCTTGCTGAAGTTGTTTTAAGTGACTGACAGTCAGAACACTCGTCTTTGGGTATGCACGGGTTGAACCGGTTATGAAAGTACTTATCGTGTGTCTTATTGTTGTGAAGTGGTGTACCGGTACGGTGTTCGAGTGGATGGTAAGATCGTCACATACACGAAGCAGGGGGGAAGAATATGTATGGTCTATGTGATTCTTATGCAAAAAGCTTCCTACTGAAATAGTGTGAAAATCTGGAGAAGCATTTAGTGAGTGAAGGTGAAAATACATCACAATTGGTGATTTATCAGACTGAAGATGGTCTGACTAAATTAGATGTTAGGTTTCATGATGAGACTGTTTGGTTGACCCAAAAACTCATGTCTGAGTTGTTTCAGACTTCATCGGACAATGTTGGACTGCACCTGAAAAATATTTATGAAGAAGGTGAGTTGGATGAAATTTCAACTACCGAGGATTTCTCGGTAGTTCGTCAGGAAGGCAACCGACAGGTAAGGAGAAAGCTGAAACACTATAATCTCGATGCGATTATTTCGGTTGGGTATCGTGTTCAGTCAATTACGGCTACGCGATTTCGGCAATGGGCAACCCAACAGTTGCGTGAATATATTGTTAAGGGGTTTGTCCTGGATGATGAGCGTCTGAAAAACCCTGATTTACCCTTTGACTATTTTGAAGATCTGTCGCGGCGTATTCAGGATATTCGGACATCTGAAAAACGTTTCTATCAAAAAATTACCGATATTTATGCAACCAGTGTGGATTATGATCCAACACAGTCCATAAGTATTTCATTTTTTAAAACAGTACAAAATAAAATTCATTGGGCTATCACTGGAAATACTGCAGCTGAAATAATCTACCAACGGGCTGATAGTACCAAAAAGAACATGGGGCTCACTAATTACAGGGGGAATAAGGTGCTGAAGCAGGATGTGGTAAATGCTAAAAATTATCTAAATGCTGATGAATTAAGTGCATTGAATAATTTGGTCGAGCAGTATCTAATTTTTGCAGAAGGCCAGGCAATGCGACGTATTCCGATGACGATGATGGACTGGTTAAAAAAACTGGATGGTTTTTTACAACTCAATGATCGTGATGTATTAGACCATGCTGGAAAGGTTTCACACCAGATGGCGAAGCAACAGGCTGAAGCAGAATATATGAACTTCCACAAACAACGCCAGCAGGAAGCTGCACTGCAAGCAGATCAGAGCGATATTGAACAGTTATTTTCTCTGGCAGATAAAGCGGAATCAAAGAAAAAGTAATGTATGAATATACTGGTGGCAAGCTCTGAGGATGGATAGTATCCCGCTTTTCTTATTGGGGCGCTGCCCCAAACCCCGAGGTATTTAAGCCAGGATGATGGTAGGAGGAATCTGCAATGAATTCCTCCAGAAAGAAAAGCCGGAATCAATCCGGCTGCTGGAAGCTTTTCAGATAGTCCGCTGCTTTCTCAGCCTGAGAACAAGCCGTGACAAATGCCTTCGGATCATCTTTCAACAGCGTGATGTAATGTTGCAGGTAAGGTACATGTTCTTCATCAATCAGTGGCTCAATGCCGATTGCCGGACACAGGAAACTGGCGGTCAGTTCTGCGACTAATTCCTCCCGGCAGTAGCTGGCTTTGTCGTGGGCATTGAGTGTATCCCGGTTCAGTCGGGCCGGTGCACCACTCCAGTGGGCGGTCTCGTGAAGCCATGTTGCGTAGAAGTGCTCAGCCGTTTTGAATTGCCGGATGTCGGGCATATAGATCTCATCTTTCATGGGTGAGTAAGCCGGAATGCCATCCCGCGTGTGGCAGGTTGCCGGTATCTTGCGGATGAAAGCCTCAGCGCGTAGGCAGGGGTGGGTGTTATAGGTTTGTGGTGGTGGCATCACCTTTGCCATGAACGCATCCGGTAAGCCATCGATCTGATCACAGTTGAATACCCGGTTGGCTTTGATCATTGGAATGGTTTTGGCTTTTTCGCTGTCCTCGTCTGTGACTTCCAATGGTTTATAAAAAACGGACAATGAGGCTTTTTCGCCGCGCCTGACCTGTGCACCGAGTTGTTTTGCCTGATTGTAGGTCATCCATAAGGGGCGGCTGAAACCGTTATTCAGCATGGCGATGAGTAGCATGATGCGATTGATGCCTTTGTATTCTTCACCGGTCACCCGGAGTGGAAAGCGATGTTGCGTGATGCTGTAACATTGTTCCCAGGGACGTACGCCGGTTTCAAGGGCTTTGAGAATGGTTTGAGCGATGGATTGATAAAGTTGAGCTGACATGTTTCTGACCTCTTGTGTGAATGTGGACGTCGGAAACAGCTGTGCAAAGGCCGGGTGGCCAGAACCCGGTGTTCAAAATTTTTAAATACAATGAAGAAAATTATTAATAACGGGGCAACGCTTTATTCTGGCTACCCGGACGAACCGCTGTAGCGTTCCATTTTGATTCACCCAAGTGGTCAGTGGCTTTGTCAGCAGGTTCAGGCAATGTTGGCGTTTCAATATCATTCTTTATGATTAACCGATACATTACTAATGGACTAACCATTCATAACTAAAATCTCTCCGCTTGTCGGTGATGCTGAGCAGAAGCCAAAATCATTTTCTATGCTCCTTATCGTTGCTGATTGACCGTTTATCCTTAGATGGTGATTCCCTAACAGCTTGTGAGGCTAGGGGCAGCAACCCGCAAAACCTCAGATTCATTTTTTTGTGTTAATCCTGTCATGGAGATCTGCATGCGCCTGCTTACCTTTCACGGGCTATCCCGTGCTGCGTCACTGTTTTTGTTATTGGCTTTGCTCGGCGATGCGTTTGCTGCGGGTGCAGGCGGCGGGGGTGCCGGTGGTTTGCCCTGGGAAACACCCCTGCAGAATCTACTGGCTTCATTAACCGGCCCGGTAGCACAAGTGCTGGGTACAGCTGCGATTGTCTTTGTCGGTTTGGGCCTGGCGTTCTCCGAAGGTGGTGGCATTATGCGCCGTGCCTTATGGCTGGTGTTTGGTTTATCACTGGCCTTTGCTGCTGCCACCTGGGGACTGACTTTCTTAGGCTTTGGCGGTGGAGCTACTATATGAATCCGCGTCACCCGGAAGGTTATGAAGCCCCGGTGCACCGTTCATTAGTGGAACCGGTATTGGTTGCAGGTTTGCCGCGCACCGTGGCCTTTCTGTACTGGACAATAGCTGCCGCGCTGATCATTGGTATGCATCAGCTCTGGATTCTACCGCTGGCGCTGATCGGTCATTTGGGGTTGATTCGCCTGACACGGTTTGACCCCCATTTCATGGATGTGGTGCGTTCCGGTTTGCGCCATACTCAGGACAAACAACCCTGATGCGGACAGGTTTGAATAACGAGCTGTTGCTGTGGGTGCTGCTGTTTGGTTTCGTCCTGTTGATTGCAGCTACAACGTTTATCGCACTGCGCCGTGGCATGCAGGAACAAAAGGGTAAACAACAACAGCGCTTATCCGACCATCTGCAATGGGGCGCACTGGTCGCTCCGGGCATTATCCTCAACAAAAACCGCACGCTGATGCGTAGTATCGCCTTCCGTGGCCCGGATTTGGCGGCGTCTTCTGATGAAGAAATGATGGTGGTTACTGCCCGGGTGAATAATGCGCTGAAACGGTTGGGTTCCGGCTGGACTTACTTTATTGAAGCTCAGCGTTTTGCACAGGATAGTTACCCTGAATCTGATTGGCCGGATATGGCTTCATGGCTATTGGATCAGGAGCGTAAAGGCCACTTTGAAGCGGTGGCTGAACACTTCGAATCGTCGTATTACCTGACCCTGGTGTGGGAGCGACCGACACCGCTGAGCAAACGGCTGGAAAACCTGTTCTACGAGACCCCGCAAAACCACCAGACTACCGATGACTTTGCGCGTGATCTGGAATATTTCGAACGTTCCACCACCGAAATTATCACCATCCTCGCCACCGTTTTTCCCAGTGTCGGCCTGCTCGATGATGACCAGCTACTGTCTTATCTGCATTCAACGATTTCCACCCGTAAACACCCGGTGATGGCACCGGATTTACCGATGTACCTCGATGCCTGGTTACCGGATGAATCCTTTCGTTCCGGGGATGTGGCGATGGTCGGTGATTATTATTTGCCAACGTTATCAATTACCGGCTTTCCGGCCAATACGCTGCCCGGGATTCTGGATCAGCTCAATCACCTGAATCTGGAATACCGTTGGGTGAACCGCTTTATCTGTCTGGATAAGGGCGAAGCCAATAGTGAGATCCTTAAAAAACGTCGCTACTGGGCCGGTAAAGTCAAAAGCATCTGGATCATGCTCAAGGAAACCGCTGCTGGTGAACCGAGTCGCTTGGTGAACAGCGATGCGGAAAACAAATCTGTCGATGCTGATGTTGCCGCACAGGAACTGGGTATGGGCATGGTGGCGTATGGCCAGTACACCGCGACGATTACGGTATGGGATAAGCAGTTACCCAAAGCCATGCACAAACTGCATGAGGTGAAGAAGATTCTTAATGCCAATGGGTTTGTGGTGAAGGAAGAAGGCTTGTATGCCTTTGAGGCCTGGAAGGGTAGTTTGCCCGGTGAAATTGCTGCCAATGTGCGCCGACCTTTAATCAATACCATTAACCTTGCTCACATGATGCCGGTGTCAGCGATCTGGGCCGGTGACACAGAGAACCAGCACCTTAAAATACTCACCGGACAAGGTAGCCCGCACATTATCTGTAACACCACCGGTTCGACACCGTTCCGGCTCAACCTTAATATCGGTGATGTCGGCCATACCCTGATCATTGGCCCCACTGGCTCCGGTAAATCCACTTTGCTTTCATTACTGGCGCTGCAATGGCTGAAGTACCCGGACGCACAAGTCATCTTCTTTGATAAAGACCGTTCTGCCCGCGCGGCGACCCTGGCGGTAGGTGGTCAGTATTACGAACCCGGCCATGAGCAATCGCCGGTAGCTTTCCAGCCGTTAGCCCATATAGACCGGGAAGCTGAACGGCATTGGGCACTGCGTTTTGTCAGCGACATTTTGACGCTGCAAAACGTCACCCTGACCCCGGCGCTCACACAAGAAATAGAAAGTGCGCTGCGTTCACTGGCCGATGCGCCACAAGCTCATCGCACCTTTACCGGTTTACAGGCTCTGTGTCAGCAGCAAAGCATCCGCGATGCCTTGCAGTTATACACGCTATCCGGGGCCTACGGTCAGTTGTTCGATGCGGATCATGATGACTTGCGCGACCATTTCTGGTTGTTATTTGAAATGGGGGCCGTGATGGAGATGGGGGAAGCGGTGGTGCTGCCAACGCTGGATTACCTGTTTCACCGCATCGAGCAACGCTTAAATGGGCGTCCCACCTTATTGGTATTGGATGAGTGCTGGTTATTCCTGCAACACGCTACTTTTGCTAAGCGATTGCAAAGCTGGCTGAAGACTCTCAGAAAGAAAAGTGTCTACGTGGTGTTTGCTACCCAGGAACCGGCCGATGCCGCCAAAGCCGGAATTAGCGCTACCATTATCAGTGCCTGTCCGACCCGAATATTCCTGCCAGATGCGGAAGCGCTGGTGCCGGAAGTCGCACAGCATTACCACACCTTTGGCCTGAGTCAGACCGAACTCAGCATTATCGCTAATGCACAGGCCAAACAAGATTATTACTACCGCAGTACGCAAGGCCGTCGTTTATTCTCACTGCATCTCGGCCCCGTGGCGCTCAGCTTCTGTGGTTTCTCCACACCCAAGCACCAGCAGTATCTGGATCAGGTCGCGCAGAAAGTGCCGCCCCAGCATTACGCAGCGGCGCTGCTCAAATACAACCGGTTGGACTGGGCCGTGGCATTACTTCAAAAAACGGTGATCCCGCAGACAGTGCTCCGGAAAAACCCCACAGAGTCTATCCCGCAAACGTCCACCTTTACCCGGAAGAAAGCTGCATGATCAGAAACGTTCTTTCTTTATCACGATTGAGCACATTACAACGTGTCTGTTTGAGTGCTTTGTTACTAATCAGTCTGTTGCTGCTGGTTAACCTGAAGGGCAGGGCGGCGATCTCAGTGGTCGACTTCAGTAACCTGACGCAAAGCATTACGCAGGTCACCCATGCGGTGACGCAAATCCAGAACCAGATTCAGCAGATCAGCCAGATGGCGCAAACCCTGCAAACGGTGGGGGGTAGTCAGTACAGCAGTATTACGGCTGGCCTGACCGATCAACTGACCACTATGCAGAATACGCTGGGCACACTCACGCAAATCTCCCAGTCCGTGGGCAGTATCCAAAGTGAGTTCAATACGCTGTTCCCTGATCAGGCCAGCTGGGATAGTTTTGATTTCAGCACCATGGGTGACACTATCGATGGCTGGAGCAAAGAAATTGATAATGCCACGGTCGAAGCGCTGACCGCTCAAGCCGTGGTACAACGCGCGGGCCTTAATGTTGTGCGGGTCAATGCACTGCTCGCTGAGAGCCAGGCCGCCGATGGTGAAGTACGCCAATTACAACTCTTAAACCAGAATATTGCAGTGCTCAGTCAACAGATGAATGATGTACTGCAGCTACTGGCCGCCGATGGCCGACTGGCAGCGATTCAGGCCGCAGAGCGTGAGAAAAAGCGTGAAGCTATCCGGGCTATGAAGTCCGGAATGATGAAGAACTTTGGGAAAGGTGCGGAAAACAGCCGACCGCTAACCCGCCTGCCTTAACCGGGGAAGTATTGCTGATATGGATACCGCCATTCTCACCAACTCCCTCAGCCAGTTTCTGGATACGTTTAATGCCGCTTATGGTCTGATCTGGGCTAATGGTGGCCAGACCTTACTGTGGTTGCTGGCCGGAATAGAACTGGTGTTGATCGCATTATGGTGGGCATTAGGTGGCAATAATCAGATCGTTGATGCGATCAAGAAAATCCTGTTTCTGATGTTCTGGTTGTGGATTGTCACTAACTTCGCGGTGTTGGCCCCCCAATTTGTTTATTCACTGGTGGATGCCGGGATTAGCGGGGCAGGGGGAGCCACCGGTGGTCACGGGATTATCCTTGACCCCAGCCGTATCTTTGGCGCAGGCCTTGATGCCATTAATCCCATTATGGTGTTAGTGGAGGACATGGATGACTGGGATCAGGTCGGTCAGGTACTGATGTTATGGATCTCTGCTTTCATCATTCTGATTGCCTTTGCAGTAGTGGCGATTCAGGTCTTTCTCACCGTGCTGGAGTTTTATCTGTTCCTTGGCTTATCGGCCATTCTGCTGCCCTTCGGTATCAATAAACACACCAAGTTCATTGCCGAGAAAACCCTGGGGGGTGTGGTGAACTATGGCGTGAAAATGATGGTGCTGGCCTTCATTCTCTCGGTCACCGAACCCACACTCACTGGCTCCATCAATATTACAGTGAGTAATGGCCTGATTGAGTGGAATGAGATCTTCTCGGTGATGGTGATTGCCTGGGCCATTGCACTATTAGCCTGGAATGCACCCGGTGTGGCTGCCGGGTTGGTCTCCGGTGCGCCTTCACTCTCTGCCGGAACGGCTGCTCAAAACACCGTGGCCAGCACAGCTGCGGGTTCTGCTGTGGCCGGTGCGGCCATCGGTGCAACACGCTCAGCCGCTGGTGCTGCCACCCGGCTGGCCGGAAATGCTACGGCGGGTTTTCAGCGTGGTAGTGCATTCACGCAAGGCAGTAGCGGCAAAAAAGTCATGGGCGGGATTGCCGGTGCCACCGAAAGTCTGGTCAGAAGCAGTGCCCAGAAAGCCGGGCAGGGCGCCCGTGCTAACTGGCAGCAGGGTAAGGCTAACAGCTACACCGCAATGACGGGTAACCCTTCCAATCACACACCCTCGCCACCCAGACAACAACCCGCCTGGGCCAGTCGTCTGCTCAGTGCCGGGAGGCATACCCCGCATGAAGCACATCCCAGCGGAGGTGTTCAGGCCCGATTGTAAACATCAATAACCCCTACCTACTCTCAGTAACCGACAACGATAAGCAAAAGGACAAACCGCAACACTATGAGCCAGTATGACATCCAAACCGACCTTGATCGTGAAGAGCAGGAAGTGCAGCGTTACCTGAAAGCCCGTATGGAATGGGATGACCGCTACGGTTCGGCCCGCACACAGGCATTGAACTGGCGTTACCTGTCCTTCCTGTTATTGGGTTTGCTGATGCTGTGTCTGTTGGGGCTAATCTACCTTGGCACTTTACCTAAACAAGCCGTACATATCGTCGAAACCGACAAGCTGGGCCAGACCGCATACCGGGGCAGGGTAGGGGTGTCTGGAGAACACTACCGGATTCCCGAAGCTTCAAAGAAATACCACCTCACGCGTTTTATCGAAGCTGTGCGTTCACTACCGGCGGATACTGTGGTGGTGAAGCAGCAATGGGAAGATGCCTACGCTTTATTGTCACCGGCAGCGGCCAATGTGTTGAGTGATTACGCGCGTAAAGACCCACCTACCGAGCGCATGAAAGAACAGCGGGTGACACTGGGTGCGATTACCCTGATCCCGATTTCTGCTGATTCCTGGAGTGCGGAATGGCAGGAAACCACCTGGAATAACCGAGGTGGTAATAAGGGGGTGCAGAAATGGAAAGGCATCTTCAACTTAATCCAGCAAACCCCGACTACCGAAGCGCAGCTGAGCACCAATCCGATTGGTATGTATATCGATTCCTTTAGCTGGGCACCTGTGGACTAGGTGTTGCAGGGAAGATGGTGACCCAAACGATTTAACCCGAAATTTCTAAACCGCCTCACGATAGACCGGATACAACAACATGAAAACAAACCCCACTGTGTTTTTAAACCAAACCCTACCCACACCGCTGGTGTTGAGTGCATTACTGATGTTGGTACTGACGCTGAGTGGCTGCGTCTCCTCATTGTCAAACAGCAAATCCCGTTATGGCTACACAACGACCCTGAGCC
Source organism: Caprella mutica (assembly GCA_947561585.1). NCBI lineage: Eukaryota > Metazoa > Arthropoda > Malacostraca > Amphipoda > Caprellidae > Caprella > Caprella mutica. The sequence continues at coordinate 53,132 of CANNZV010002354.1, read as the reverse complement.
GTGGCCAGTCTTATCAGGCACCGGCCCGTAAAGCTGTGCCGCATATCCTGCCCACTTATAATGACAGCCGCACCCGTGTGATTGCCCACTATCAGGGAAATACCGCACCGGCCCGTAAAGCTACCTCAATAGACCCTGCTGAGAATCTGCCGCCTTTACCACCGATGCCAAAACCACCCGCCAAAGCAAAACCAAAGCGTTCATCCGTACAGGCAGGAGGTAATCCGTTTAGCGCGATTCAAGCCGCCAATCGCAATGCCCAGCGTACCCCGAATCCGGCGGATTATCAGAACGCGATGATGAGTTATACCTTTGAGGACGGTGCTTTGTATGAAGTATTCACCGCGCCATTAAGGCTCACTTCTATCCAGCTACAACGCGGTGAAGTGATTACCGGTAAACCGGCAGCCGGTGACACGGTACGTTGGGTCGTCGGTGTGAATCAGGGCCAGAATGGTGCCGCGCCACATATTCTGGTCAAACCCGTGCAAGCTGGCCTGAAAACTTCAATGGTGGTGAACACCAATAAACGCACCTACCTGCTGAATTTATCCAGTCACCCACAAACCTGGATGGCTGCGGTACGTTGGCAGTACCCACAGGACGATTATCAACGCCAGTTGGCACAGTACAATGCTGCGAAAGCCAAACGCGAAGCGGAGATCCGCCGCCGCCAGTTAACCCGGCAACAGCAAATCGCCAAACAACAGGAGCATCAACGACTGGCAGTAAAAGCGGTGGATGTGAATAACCTCAATTTTGCTTATGCCATCCAGGCACCGCGTTTTGGCAAACCCGCCTGGACACCAACACAGGTATTTGATGATGGCCGCAAAACCTTTATCCGCTTTCCGCAGGCACGGCAGCGCACCGAAGCACCTGCTTTATTTGTCCTGAGTCCACAGGGTGAGCTGCAGCTGGTGAACTACCGGGTACAAAATGACTTTTACGTGGTAGATCGTTTGTTTAATGCGGCTGAATTGCGGGTAGGCCAGCAACGGCTCCGTGTCGTGCGTATTCTGCGTCGGGGTTAAGGGCATGCAGGAAACGCAATGGCAGCAACAGGATGATCCACACAGCAAGGTGGATTCAGCGATGCATCAGCCTGATCCATCTGACAGTAGCCAGTCTCCCTCCAGCCATAAACAAGCGCCACAGGATAGCACGTTTGAGCTGGAGCGTCCGGGTAACCGGCGTCTGAAGAAGGCACCGATCATGCTGTTATTGGGTGCAGTGGGTGTGTTGTTGGCCAGTACGATTTATCTGGCGCTGCGTCCGGCCAGCCCTGACAAACAGCAAACCCAACATGCGCTGATTGATCCGGATGCGATTAAACGCGCCATGCCCGATGTACTGAAGCTCAGTGACCGCGATTTTGCGAAATCAGAACCCGAAACACCAAAACTGGGGCCACCCTTACAAGGCGATCTGGGTGGCTTGCAACTCAAACCGGCTTTGCCGTTACCGACACCCGCTACACCGTTACCAAAACCTGCCTTTAAACCGCCACCACAACCTAAGCAACCGTCACCGGAAGAGCTGGCTAAACTACGTCGTGAAGCACTGGCGCGGCAAATGGCCGAAAAGGCACTGACTGCTGGCTTATTCTTTGATGTGCCTACCCAACCACAATCAGGGACAAATCCTCTTGGTGCCGTTGGTAATCGTCAGTTTGCACCGCAACCCGTACCGGCATCACAGAATGTACAAAATGGTTACCCGAATCCAGTTTTGCAACAACAGCAGTTACCCCACTATCAACAACTATTGGCTGCCAGCAGACAAGGGCAGGGCGCCTATGGCCAAACCGGTGCTTTTCCGGCTTTTGGTACACCTGCTACATCCACCACATCGGCTAATCACTTACAAACAACTGCCCAATTACAGGTACCCGGCAGCCCCTATCAGGTCAAAGCAGGCACACTGATTCCGGCGGTATTGCTCACCGGCATCAATGCTGATTTACCCGGACAGATCATTGCGCAGGTACGGGAACAGGTCTTTGATACGGTGAGTGGCCGTTACCTGCTGATCCCGCAAGGCACACGGGTATTGGGTCAGTACGATAATCATGTCGGTTATGGCCAGAAACGCGCGGGTGTGGTGTGGAACCGTTTAATCCTGCCGGATGGTTCATCCATCCAGCTCGGCAATATGCCCGGTGTCGATAGCCTGGGCCAGTCCGGGTATCAGGATCAGGTGAATCATCACTGGGGCCGCTTAACTACCGGTGTCATTCTGTCTTCATTGCTGGCCGGAACCGCAGGTTATCAGGGGCAACGTAATGACTATGCCGGGCGTTTCTATGAAAACGTTGGCATGGAAATTAACCGTGCCGGGCAACGCCTGACCCGTAACAACCTCAATATCCAGCCCACCATCCAGATCCGACCCGGTTTTAGTATCAACATCCTGGTGAACCGTGACCTGACGCTGAAGCCGATTGCACCGAATCAAAGCAACCCCTGGGAAGCCAGCTTGTTTCCCGCGCAATATCAATAAGACGACATCAATTAATTCATCATAAACGAAGGAGTAGCTGAGTATGTCCGTGAGTCAAAACTTTACCCCGATACCGGAAAAGAAAAAACTGAAAGCCGATATCAATGAGCATGTGATGGGCGAGCTGGAAATGTACCTAAAAGCCGCGCAGGAAGATTACGATTGGCTGACCCTGGATGCTGTGGTTGAACAATTGCTGGAAGATTCGCTAAAGAAAGACAGAGCCTTCCGCAGCTGGCTGAAAAAACAGAAGCAAAAGCAACAGGAGATGCAATCCACGCAGACAGCACAGCAAACCTCACAAACCAGTCACCAGCAACATCCGGCTCTGCAGGGGCAGAATAATGGTTCCCATCATCACACCCAACCAGCTCAGGGCCAACGCTAGCCATGATGTTGTTACGGCGCTGGATTGGCTTATGGCTGTTGTTGAGTTGTGGCAGCCTACAAGCTGGGAAAGCTGCCGACTATCAACCGCTGATCTATCAGGAAAGCGTTAACAGTGGTGTGCCTGAAGCCATGATCACAGCAGTGATAAAGGTGGAATCAGCCTACCGTGAGAAAGTAGTCTCACCCAAAGGTGCCCAGGGTCTGATGCAATTAATGCCTGCTACTGCCCAACGATTCGGGGTGAAGAATGCCTTTGACCCCAAACAGAATATCCGGGGTGGTACACAATATTTGCTGTGGTTGTACCGGCGTTATCAAAACTGGCCATTGGTACTGGCGGCTTATAATGCCGGGGAGCAGAAGGTGGATAAGTACGGTGGGATACCGCCGTACCGGGAGACCCGGAATTATGTACGCAAGGTGTTGCGGGAGTATGGCAGATTGGTTGGCCAGCCTGATTTTGCCTTTGCTAAAACCCCTACTTCATCAAGTACTCTGGTTACCAATGGGGGTAGGGTGGTTCCGGCTGTGTTGCGTAGTGAAGGGCAGGGGCCTGTACCTGCTCCATTGTTCAGTACGTCTGTCCAGCCACCCCAAACGCTGGAGAAAGCGGCGCGGGTTTCTTCAGTGTTTTTTGCAGATTGATGCGCAATATAAACTATTGAGAAGTCTGCCAGGGAGTCTCTCCCTCTCGTCAGCTCTTTCGATACCTTGATCGAGTAGCTAGTAGGCGGTTAGCATCAAACTGGAACGTTACCTATACTCGAAGTTACATTTAGGGATCAAAGGATTTAGTATGACCTCAGTTGCTAATATTAACTCAGAGTTGCATCCGCTACAGAATGGGGAAATTTCGATATCCCCGAAAGATTCCGGAGGCAGTATCCATTTCCAGAGTCGTTTTTCACCAGTAATACCACAAGATGTTAAGTTTCTCGCAAACCATGAATTAGGAAGGCTAGGTGCTGAGGGCCCTGGGGGATTGCCAGACCCTGAACAGATACAGCAGCGAATGAATTTGCTGGCCAGGGAGATTTCTGACCGGGGTTATTTCAAAAGCAAAGGGGAAGCTGACTGGCTTTATCAGAACAATACTGATCCAAATTTACGGGTGGAGGTCGACGCTTCAATGCTAACCGTAGACGTTTCACAAGGTAGTGGTTGGTATGATGACAAGGAGCTGGGAGGACAAAGTGCCTGGGGTGAAGTCGGAGGGGGTAGTGCGTTTAACAATGATTTTCTGGTACATGGTTCTGTCAAAATAAATAATGGTGATGGTTCATTGAAAATATTACCCGAACAGTACAATTTCGAGATGAAACCCTGGTCAACCCATCTAATGCGGAATCTTAAAACCCTGGCTGCAGAGCCTGGCCCTGTAGGGACACCTTATTGGATCAATTGTCGCGGAACACCTAATGTTCAGTAAAAGAACTGTTTGGATTCCGTGGATTATTATCCTTTGCTTGGTGACCATGTTTTTAGCTGGGATGGCGGTGTATCGATCTGATCTACCCGGTGGTTACCATATTTCTGAATCAGAAAATTTCTGGAGTGCCGAGCTGCACCAAAGGATAGATTGCGCCCAGAAGACAGTAGCAGGGAATTATGTTGAAGTATGTAATAAACAGGTTATTTCTTCTACCTTGGTGGATTACACCGTTCAAGGAAAATACTTGTTGGTGTTAAGAGCAAACAGGGATGCTCATTTTTCCAAAGAGCTTTGCGAACACTGTCTTCAACAGGAGATGCCCTGTGTTGATTATTGGGCCATTAACACGGATTTACATACGTTAACTGGGCCATTGGACAAACAAGGTTTTGAGGCATTTTTATCGTCTAGGGGTATAAAACCCATCCAGTTAAAGCATCAGGTGCCTGCTTCTGCCAAAGCATTTTGTCGTGAATGAGAGTGATTGGTATATTTCTCTGATCAGTACCAATTATCCGCAACCCCTTGCCGAAACCACCCTCTCAGCATATGCTCATTTTGAAAAGAGTTACACTTATCAAGATGAACAAAAAATATGGACAAGTCCAATACACACGGGGGAGCACGACCTGGCGCAGGTCGCAAGAAAGGCGAGCCGACTAAAGTCATTCGCGTGCCGGAAAGCCGTTTGTATGAAGTCAAACGCTATCTGCAACAAACTAAAATGGCCCGCGATACCACGCAACAACCCACGATCCATTTTCCCGTAGAGAAAGCTGCCACCCTGCCTTTACCCTTATTTGCCAGCCGGGTATCTGCTGGTTTTGCCTCACCGGCAGATGATTACATTGAAACCCCGTTAGATCTGAATCAATACCTGATCCAGCATCCTGCCGCGACCTTTTTCCTGCGGGTTGAAGGCGATTCCATGCTGGGTGCCGGAATCCATGATGGCGATATGCTGGTGGTTGATCGTTCGCTGGAGGCTAAACATGACAAAGTAGTGATTGCTGCGGTGAATGGTGAACTGACGGTGAAACGCCTGAGTATGGGGGAGGGCAGTGCAATCAGCCTGTTACCGGAAAACCCGGATTATCCGGCTATTCCCATTACCGCTGAAACCGATTTTGTCATCTGGGGAGTGGTTACTAATGTCATCCACCCGGTCTGAATTACAACGCACCATTGCTCTGGTGGATTGCAATAACTTTTATGCTTCATGCGAGCGCTTGTTTCAGCCGACCCTGCGTCATCGCCCCATTGTCGTATTATCAAATAACGATGGCTGCATTGTAGCCCGGAGTAATGAGGCCAAAGCACTGGGTATTGGTATGGGCGTACCGTTGTTCAAGGTGCAGAATGAAATCAATAAATACCAGGTTACAGTGTTTTCCAGTAACTATAGCCTGTACGGTGACCTATCCCGGCGGGTGATGGAGACCCTGAAAACCTTTACTCCGAATGTTGAAGTGTATTCTATCGATGAGGCCTTTCTGGATCTGAGCGGCTTTGAACACCAGAACCTACAGCGTTATGGCCAGACGATCCGACAAACCGTCACTCAATGGACAGGTATTCCGGTGTCCATTGGTATGGGTAGTACTAAAACACTGGCCAAGGTCGCCAACCATCTTGCCAAGAAAAACCCGACCTGTCAGGGCGTGCTTAATCTGAATGTTGAAGATGATTTAACTGCGATACTCGATAATGTGCCCGTGCAGGATGTTTGGGGGATTGGTCGTCGCTGGGCAGAGCGTTTACACCAACTGGGTATCCATACTGCCCGACAGCTAAGGGATACGGATGTTAGCCAGCTGAAGAAACAATTCAATGTGGTACTGGCCCGTACTGCACAGGAATTACAGGGTATTCCCTGTATTGAACTGGAAGATGCCCAGCCGGACAGGCAACAAATTATCAGTTCCCGTTCGTTTGGGGAACGTTTGGAGGCGATTGACGACCTGAAGCAGGCGGTGAGTCATTTTGTTAGTCGTGCTGCTGAGAAATTACGGACACAGAAATTGTTGGCCGGGAAGATCAGTGTATTTATTCATAGCAACCCGCACAGTAAAGACCCGGTACGTGATCCTTATTATAAAAACAGTCATGCTACCCGGCTGGCTATTGCATCAGATAATACGGGAGAATTGATTCAACAGGCGCTGTTATTGTTGGAACATATTTATCAGCCGGGTTATCGCTATATGAAAGCAGGCATTATGCTGAGTGAACTAAGCTCAGGCCAGCAGCGCCAGGCGGATCTGTTTGCGCCGGTGCTGGCCAAAGCGGAGGGCAATCAGTTGATGGCAGCGCTGGACAATATCAACCGTAAAATGGGCAAGGGTGCGGTGCGTTACGCTTCGGAAGGGTTTGGCGGGAATTGGCAGATGAAACAGGGCAGGAAGTCACCGAATTATACGACGCAGTGGCGGGAGCTGGCGGTGGTTCGGTAAGGGGGAGCAAAACCGCAATAGCTTGTAATTTCCGGCCAGAAATCGGAAAAATATATGGAGCAATATTTTATTTTTTATAATGCTGACTCATCCATAAAAATAAGGGTAAGTTATGCGCTGGTGGGGTTGTTTTCTGATACTGATATTTGTTAATTCGGTACAGGCTGAAGTGGATGATGCTAGCTATGAAATAAAAATAAGAGGACTCCTACAGGGGGCTTTTTCTCATAATTCACCACACTTAATGCATGATACTTTACGCCAAAAAGGTTTAATTCCTGATACTCAGCCGTTTAATGATGGTAAATTTGCTTATCAGGGAACTGAAAATTTTGAACCTTCGTTAGCCGAAATTAGTGGTGGTGATGCGATTGTTGACTGGGTGTTGGTTGAGTTGAGGGATCCCGATGAGCCATCCGCAATTGCAGCTCGTGAGGCCGTTTTACTTACCCGTAGCGGTAATATTTTAGAAACACGGTTACTCACTGATTCTATCGTATTTTCCGGGCTTAAAAAAAGCCGGTATTATGTTGCTTTACATCATCGTAACCATCTGGGAACGATGACTGCCGAGCCAATAACGTTTACAAATGATGGGCTAATAATCGTTGATTTCACGAACCCGGCGACCCGGACAAATCAGGAAGATGATCGGGTTGTATTAACGGATACTTTGATGGGTTTACAAGCTGGCTATGTCAATTCTGATGAGCGCATTATTGTTAGCGGGCCAGGAAATGACCTTAGTGAAATTATAAAAACTGTTCTGACTGCTCAAGGTAATAATGATTACAACGCTAATTTTATCACCAAAGGTTACTTTGACAGTGATTTAAATATGGATGGTCAGAGCATATTTGCAGGCCCAGGTAATGATGTACTAATTCTTGTCGGAAATATCTTGTCACATCCGCAAAACACAACGGCAGCTAGCAACTTTATAATTAAAGGAATACAGAGTAATGGTTCAACTATTAGTAATTTACCACTACTTCTGCAGTTTGAAAGTCAGCCCTATCGATTTGCGATTAGTGTTGGCGATAAACAACCCCTGGCGTTTACCGGTCATTGGGATGCAGCATTTCAGGAAGCCCCTTATTTACAGATAATAAATGAGAGTGAGCATACCGATTCCCCAATGGTTGATACTACTGGGTCGCAATTCAAAGTGGCAACCCATACCAAGGATTCACTCCAAGTTGGCGAATATGATTCAACCATAACTTTACGGGCTTGTCAGGATGAGAACTGTAGTGTGGTGTATTCAAACAGTTATAGTGTATTACCCATTTTATTGACCGTAAATAAAGTACCTGAGTGGCGGACTATTCAGGGTAACACTTCCCACAATGGCTATGTTCCTATATGGATTAACTCGGTAACCTTTCCAATCAAGTGGGAACGGGAAATTGAGGGTGTTAATGACCCAGTGGCCGGAGCGGGCATTGTGTACGTTACACAAGATAACAGTGATCCGGCATTGATTGCCCTGGATGAAGAGTCAGGAAATCAACTTTGGGAACTAGTGCCGAATAATTTGTCTACAAGTGGCTTTTCCGCCCCAGGATTAAACAACAACACAGTATTTTTCACATCCAGTCGTTATCCCCATGAACGGCTTTTTGGGATTGACAGGCAGACTGGAACTCTTAAATTTCAGTCTGAAGAGATAATTTCGGAATTGGGTGGTGGCTCATTCTCAGCGGACGAAAGTTCTGTATTTCTTATGGGGGGTAATTATCAAACACTTCATTCTTTTTCCGCCGTTGATGGTAGAAAACTATGGGATACAGCTTTAGTTGAAGGCTATAGCTCTGCTCGATCAATACCTAATCCAGTAATTGATGGCGAAAATATTATTACAGCAGATGAGTCAGGATTATCACTGACAGACAAAACACTCGGATCAACCAGTAGGATTATGTCCCATACATGTGTTCCCTATTGTACCTATAGCCAGATAATTCAAGGCCAGAACAACAATATCATCATTAGTATTGATAACTCACCAGATCCCGAGTCACCAGTTAATAGTTTCAACAAACAAAGTGGGGAGCTTCAATGGGGGCCGACCGGAGACTATTTGAGGAGTCTTGCTGTCGCTAATAATAGAGTCTACGCAACGAAATATCCCTATGGCTCTGGGTTGGTGGCGCTTGATGAACAAACCGGCGATTTCTTATGGGGATGGAGTCCAACAGATCTGCGAAATCATTTTAATGGCAATTTGGTGGTTACCAAAAACTATATTTTCTTTAGTGTAGGGATGGAAACTCATGCTTTTGATCTTGAAAAAAAGCAAATTGTATGGACTCATGAGGAGCGAAGTCAGGCAATCGCTATAACGGACAACCGTACGCTTCTTCTTAAGGTTGCAGAACCCCATACTACGTCAAAAGTTCTTGCTTTTGATTTGAATTAAAGCCTCTCTTCCTGTAATGGATATCGTAGATATATTTAGTGGTGGTGGTTTAATCCACCACCTGATAACAATGCTGCTTACGCCGCTTAGCAATCGCCGCCAATTTATCCTGCCCTTCCTGTAAACTCGCTAATAACTCCGTCTTCATCCCACCCAGCTTTGTATCCAAAGCCCCCCAATCCCGCATCAACACCCAATCACCCAGTAAATCCTGATAAACAGATGCCCGGTAGTAACGGCGTTTTTCATGATGAATCCAAAGCTGGGTGTTGTACATAACTCGTTAACTATAGAAAGCATGGATAATATATTATCCAATCATACCGCAATGACTACTGGCTGGCAATCCAGTCCAGCCAATGATTGGATAAAGTATTATCCGAAATAAACAACACCGCCTGCCCCTGTAACCATTGACTAAAACCTTCGCGCTGATGATCCGCTGACTGATCGGCGGTTTCCTGTAACCATTGCCTGACCACCTGATGGGCCTGGTGTGTATCAGGTTGTTGTTCGAGCTTGAATGCCAGCAACTGTGCCAACACAGGATGCAAACTGACTGTGGTACGTTTGTCGCCACGTTGAATGTGATAACGCTTCATCGAATGATTCCGGATTGGGAAAGGCTATCCTGCCAGAAGGATAATATAATATCCATGCCTGTGACCTACCGACATAAGCTTGTATCTCATCGATGACAACGGCACACTAAAGTCATTGAATGACTGACTCGATAAATATGCCAGACCAACCCCGCAAACCGCTGACACTGAAGACCCGCACAACCGGTGATGATAACCAACCCGGAATACCAACACCCCGCAAGCGCTCCGGTAAACGCATTATCCGGCGTGACCAGCTGCCTGCGCAGTCATTAGCTACCACCAAAGCGCCACCACCCAGCAAACCAGCAAAGAAGAAACCCAAAAAAGCCGTAGCAGCAAAACAGGTAGTCACACCCCCCAGTGACCTGAGAATGGCGGCACTGGATCAGCAATTACACGAAGCCTTTACGGTCTGGAGTGACTACCAGCCCTTAGCGTTGGGGATCGAAAAAAGTATCTTTCGTTTCATTGCTGAGCACCACATCAGTGCCAGTAAACGCGTGGTGCAAAAGTTATTGCAGCGCCACACCACCACCCGATCCTATCGGGAGAATATTTTGCAGCAAGCGCAGCGCTATGACCTGGATGGCAGTTCCGCAGGGCAGATCAGCCAGATAGAGAAAGACCATGCGCAACGGCAGATTGACGTTGCGCATTCCGCTGAAGCCTAAAAATCAATCAGTACGAGTAATCATCAAATCAGAATGAGCCTCACCCATAGTGAACCGCTTTAACCGGCATGACAGAACGTGTTGTCTGTCATGCCGGATTGGCCAAATCAGGCCATAATCCGCCGGTGCTGATAGGACAGTTTTGCATAACCTGATAAGGTTTTATCCGCTTCAAAGCTCAAATCACGCTCTACCGGCAGATTCAGCTTGCCGCGTACCTGATGAATTTCCCTGAGTGAAACACTGCCTAATTCAGGATACCCCAGGCCTAAATCACACAAGCCAAATGCCAGGTCATTTTGGTCAGGATCAATCTCTGTTAACAGCCAGGTAGCGTTAGCATCCGGTGTAAACAGCTTCACCACCGGCATGAAATCAAGCACTTCATCCGTTCCCATTAAGTCCCGTTGCTTACGGCCATTTTCCAGTAATTGACGTTGCTGTGCTTCAGTGATTAGCTTCATGATTGTTTCCTTTCGCAGTTAAAAAAAGATTGCCGCTCAAGTGCGCGCAAATCTGACCTGCTGGCGAAGCATGGGGGTAGCAAGCTGCAAGGGGAGGGGGATCACCCGGCCTGCACGGAATGTAGCTTGGCGAAATAGAGGAAGGTGGGGGACACCCCTTGTGGGGCGCGAGGGGCAAAGCCCTTAGCTGATTTTTAAGAAATAAACCGCATAAGTAGCATGACAAAAGTTTTCAGCCGTTCAATCCCTATGTGCTAAAGGGTGTGGGCGTATCAACCAGCTTGCTCAATGAGCATCAGACATGCATCTAATGCAACAAGCACAGCGAGGCCATTGGGAGATCAACTCGCGTGCGCCCTTAACGCTGCTCAAAAAAGGGGAGGGGTTACGGCGGTAAGGGCGTAAAACATATTGCCGCTTTAACGCGGCAAACTATTACGATTCTACGCTTTTTGCTTTGCTGCCTCTCTATGCTCGACCCAGCTGATTTTTATAGTGATAAGCAATTAACCGGTTGCACTGGTCAATCAGATCCTTGCGCTTGAAATAGATATGCGCATTGCCATTCATGAATATCCTGATTCTCAAGTAATCATTTTCCAGCTCATCACTGTCACCGTAGCAAGCCTGAAAACCCAGTGTTTCAGCCCGGACAGTTATCATTTTCTTACCATCCAGAAAGTGAAAAATCCGGTCAAGATCAGTAAGCTTGTCAGTGTAATCACTGGAGCGGGAAAACCCCTTACCGATATAAATAATGATGCGCTTATCAGTTAACTTCAGCTTGTCATTGGATTTATACCGGCGTGTCAGCGACCGGAAAACATTAATCAGGCTGTTAGCCAGTATTGTGTCACGGCGTTCATACAGGTCTTGCAGGACATACAGAATATTGGCTTTGGTTAATTCCAGCGGTTGGGTTTCCAGATCTTTATCCATCTTGCGCCGGGCTTCGGAATCCATCAGTGTGATAATCCCGGTTTTCTGAATCAATGACCGCCAAACATATTCCCTGAGTTTTTCTTCTTCTTTAGGGTCAAGCAAGTACTGCTTGCGGGTGTAATAATAATCACAACCGGCCAGGCGGGCGGATTCGATGGCTTTCTGCAAATAGTCATTGGCCTGCTGCATTTCTATCTGTGCCTGATGATAATTGCTAATTGCGGCATCAATCATCGACTCCATTTTTGTGCTGAGCGCCTGCATCAGAGCAGGCCTCTTTCGAGCATTGACACCAGTGAATCACCCACTACAAAGTGATCCAGTACCCGGACATCAATCAGGGCCAACGCATCGCGCAAACGTTGGGTAATACGTTCATCAGCCTGACTGGGTTCAGCAACGCCGGAAGGGTGGTTATGCGCAAAAAGTACGGCTGCCGCATTGTGCTTCAGTGCTTCTCTTACCACTTCACGTGGATGAACATTGGCACCATCAATCGTGCCCTGAAACATTTCCACATATTCAATCACCCGGTGCCGGTTATCCAGAAACACAGCGGCAAAAACTTCTGATTTTCTATCACGCAGTTGTGAAGACAGATAACACCGCACGGCATCTGGATCTTCCAGTACATCACCCCGTTGCATACGCTCGCGAAGCTGGCGTTGCATCAGTTCCATAGCCACTTTTGCGGTATTCGCCTGATCCTGAGTCAGGCGCTGGTCACCGGAAAGAATAGGGCGCAAGCCGCCGAATGAGGACAACATGTGGCGGGCTGAATCCAATGTACAACCAAAAAATGCTGATAATAATTCGGCATCTGAAGCCGATTTCACACCTTGTGTGTTGATCTTATCGATACTGAATTGCGCTTTAATCCCGTAATCAATAAAGGCCTCTGTGACTTGTAATGGAAGGCGGATTTGTTTCATGCTTGCACTCCTGACTTTGGTTTTAAAGTTTCCCTGCGCGGGAACTTCTGACCTGCTGGCGAAGCATGGGGGTAGCAAACCACAGGGGAGGGGGATCACCCGGTCTGCACAAATGCAATGACGTGAAACAGAATGAAATGCGGAAGGTGGGGGACACCCTTGTGGTGCGCGTGGGGTGAAATCCCTAGTTATGGAGGATTTCGGGGAAATAACCAGTGCTGGATTCCTTGCATTAATACTGGGATGATTGAATGGTTCCGGGCATTTATTGAGTGAAAATGATGTTCACTACCGGGGTAAAATGACGTGAAGTTTTTCAGTTGAGATTGACACAAAACCCTTTAATCTTTATTTGATCGGAGTTATGGGCAATACATTTCGTTATGACAGTGATTTACTCGGCGGGTCTTTGCTGGTTCGGGAGAGCCGGGTTATTGCTGATCTGATGTTGCAGCAGGCGGATAGCGATGTATGGAACACCGCTATTGTGACTGATAATTGCCTGCAAAAACGGACAGCTGCTACGGCGAAACGGTTTTCTCAGGCTATTCGTAAACGTCTTGAATTATTACCCGCTGACTTCCTGGTGTTGTTACGGGAGGGTGATGATGAACTGGCTACACAAACCGCATTTTGTGCGGCTTTAGCGCGTAATTTGTTGCTGGTCGAGTTTGTTGAAACGGTTGTTTATGACGCATTTTTAACACAGTCTGATAAATTAGCGGCTTATCAGTGGCTTGATTTTCTTCAGGAGCGCGCCGGACGGGATGCAGGCATTGCTAACTGGACGGACAGTTCACAGAAAAAAACCGGGCAGATTGTTTTCAGGATGCTGGCGGAAGTGGGTTTGCTGGAAAGTACCCGAAAGCCGGTTTTGCAGACTATTATTGCCCGGTCTGAGTTAGTGGCTTTATTGGAAAAACATGATAAAGGCCGAGTGAAAACTTGCTTGCAGGTTTCGGGCCGCTAAAACATAAAGGAAGTATATGAAACAGGGGTTGCGTGAGCGACTAAACCAGATTCCGGATAAAATGCTGGCTGATAGCTTTTTACAGGGGCAGGGCATTGGTAATGAAATTGGTTTTTGGCTATTTGATTATGAGGCTAAGGATGAGCTGACGGTTCGTGAATATATTGATGTGCTGGAAGATCTTTTTGCGCGTAAACACCCTGATTTAAATGTTGTAAACATCCATCTGCTGAAGGCCCTGCATACTTATCTGTCTAAACGGGGTTTTGTTGAAAAGGCGATTGCCATGCAGAAGGCCAAAGGTGATGAAGCTATACAGAAAGCCTTGTCCGGGCCGTTACACATGGATAAGTTCGCGCCGTTTCTGATGGAGGAGTATGCGGCAGCTGAGCGGGACATCATACTGATTTCCGGTGTTGGTTCGGTCTGGCCGCTATTACGCACCAATCATTTGCTGAATAGCCTTCACTCATTATTAGGCCACAAGCCGGTTGTGTTATTTTACCCCGGTGAGTATACCGGTCAGAGTATGAGTTTGTTTGGAGAGATCCCATCCAGTAATTATTACCGGGCATTTAAGCTGGTGCCCTAAAGCAACTCAATGAAAATCCCATTTCTATAAACTTATTTACCCCCGGCAGCTTTCTTTAAACTATTTGCGGCTGAGAAGGGAAGGGCGCTAAAGCAATGTTACACCCGTCTTCCCTATTATTAAGGATAATATATGTCTGTTAAAACAATGTTTTTCAAACCGCTCGACCGGCCAATCAATGGCGTGGTGAAAGCAGATCAGTCGGATGATGCGACGGTGTATCAGGAGCTGGAAGAATACGTTGTCACCAAAGAGCTGGAAAAACATTTCAGGGGCTTTTTTGAGTCTTACAGCACAGACCTTAATGACCCTTCTATTGCTAACCGGGTCGGGGTCTGGATCTCTGGTTTCTTTGGTTCGGGTAAATCGCACTTTCTGAAAATTCTGTCTTATCTGTTGGCGAATATTGAAGCACGTGATGCTGATGGCCCACCGCAGACAGCGCTGTCGTTTTTCGGGGAAGATAAAGTCCGGGATGCCATGATCCGCGCTGATATGGGTAAGTCAGTCGCGCATTCTGCTGATGCCATTCTGTTTAATATCGACAGCAAAGCCAGCTCTAATGATTCGGGGAACCCTATCCTTAATGTCTTCCTGCGGGTGTTTAATGAACACCAGGGCTTCAGCAGTGACCACCCACACATTGCCCACATGGAACGGCATTTATCAGAGCGCGGTGTTTATGCTGATTTTAAACAGGTGTTTCAGGACATCTGCGGTTCCCCGTGGGAGGAAGAGCGGGACGCGTATCATTTCCATCAGGATGATATTGAGCAGGCTGTCGCTAAGACGCTACAGCTGTCACCGGAGGCGGCGCATAAGTGGTTTGAAGATTCAGAAAGTACGTTTAGTGTTTCCGTGGAGAACTTCTGTCACTGGGTCAAAGATTACCTGAAGAGTAAGGGCGATCAGCACCGCGTTTTATTCCTGGTGGATGAGGTCGGGCAGTTTATTGGTAAGGACACTAAGCTGATGCTGACCTTACAGACCATTACTGAGAATCTTGGCACGATTTGTCAGGGCCGGGCCTGGATTATTGTGACCTCACAGGCCGATATGGACGCGGTACTCGGTGAGCTGTCGGCATCCAAAGCCAATGACTTTTCCAAGATTGCCGGGCGCTTTAAGACGCGGCTGTCTTTATCCAGTTCAAACACTGATGAAGTCATCCAGAAGCGTTTATTACGCAAAACACCGGAAGCGGCTAAACAGCTGGAGCAGCTGTATGCACAGCAGGGCGATATTCTGCGCAATCAGATTAGTTTTGATCGTACCGGGCCGACGCTGAAGAACTTTGATGGGCCGGAGAGTTTTGTCAGTAATTACCCCTTCGCACCCTATCATTTCCAGTTGGTGCAAAAAGTCTTTGAAGAGATCCGTAAGGTCGGGGCAACCGGTGCGCATCTGGCTTATGGGGAACGTTCTATGCTGGATGCTTTCCAGCTGGCTGCACGGTCGGTTGAGGATCAGGAAGTTGGCGTGTTAGTGCCGATGCACCGTTTTTATGAGTCGGTGGAAGGCTTTCTCGATACTGCCGTCAAACGCACCATTGATCAGGCACAGGAAAATAACACGCTGGAGGAGCTGGATGTTCAGATGTTGCGTACCCTGTTCATGATTCGCTATGTCGATCTGGTTAAGGGTACGCTGGATAATCTGGTGACTCTGTCGATTGAACAGATTGATACTGACAAACTGGCCTTGCGACGGCGGATAGAGGAAAGTTTGCAGCGGCTGGAGAAGGAGAGTCTGATCACCCGTAACGGTGATGAGGTGTTATTCCTGACCAATGAAGAACGCGATATTACGCGCAAGATTAAGCAGGTTGAGATTTCTTCCGCTCTGGAAAACAAGACACTGGCGACCTTGTTGTTTAAAGATCTGCTGCGTGATCAGAATAAATACCGTTATCCACTGAATAAACATGATTACACCATCGGGCGTTATCTGGATCAGCATACGATTGATGGTAAGTACGAAAATGATCTGCGGGTCGAAGTGATCACGGCAATGGATGCGGATTACCGGCTTTATAATGCATCGGGTGCCATCGCCAGGAGCACTGAGGGGAATGGACAAGCCTTATTTATTTTCCCGGATGATCATGCGTTTTTTACTGAGCTACGTGTCTGGTTAAGAACCGACGAATATATCCGGAAAAATGATGATGGTTCACAGCTGGATATTACCCGCATTCTGGCCGATCGGGGTCGGGAAAACCAGGAGCGTAAGAAACGCCTGAAGCTGAAGCTGGAGGCTTTATGGCTGGAGGCTGAGGTTTATGCGTTGGGCCAGCACTTATCACTGAGTAATCAGCAGGCAGCAGGGCGGCTGGATGAGGCCTGTCATTACCTGTTGGAGAATACCTATAACAAACTGGTTTACCTTAAAACACTACAGAAAGAACCACTGCGTGAGTTAAAGGCGGTGTTGCTGGCGGATGATGTTGATCAGTTGGGTCTGAATCTGGACGGTGATGAAACCAATCCTCTGGCGGTTAAGGAGGTGGAGCAGTTCATTACTTACAAAGCGGTTGATGACCGGATGACGGTAACGGACATGGTGAATCGCTTTGCCGGAAGGCCTTATGGCTGGCCGGATGGTGAGACTTTGCTGATTCTCGGGCGACTGGCTGCGTTGGGGCGGATTTCTTTTCATACTGCCGGGCCGACCTTGCCGTTGTCTGAGGTGTTTGATTATCTGACCAATAGCCGTAAGCGCCAGGAGATCTCGGTACAGAAGAAGCGTCAGACTGATGATATAGCACTTAAAAAAGCACGGCAATTGAGTAAAGAATTATTCAGTGAGCTGGGGCCGGAAGGTGAAAAAGAACTATTCAGCTTCTACCAGAACAAGTTGAATGAGTGGAAGAGTAATCTTAGCGGTTACAAAAAACAAATGGCGGTGGGGCAGTTCCCCGGCAAGGCGGTGGTGGAGCAATCCCTCTTATTGCTGGAGCGCACGCTCAGCCATGAGGACAGCTTTGACTTCTTTAAAAGCATTACTTCCCGGCAAAATGATTACCGTGATCTGGAAGAAGACTACCGTGATCAATACGAATTCTTTACCCGCCAGTTACCCATCTGGCAGCAGCTACAGGCGGCTTTAACACGCTTTGCAGTCAATCGGCAGGCACTGGAGCGTAATGATAAAGCATTGGCCGCTTTACAGGCGTTAGAGCAGATCCGGCAGTCCGATGCACCGTATAACCGCCTGCATAACGTGACCGGCTTAATCGCTGAGGTAGATGCGGTTAATAGTGCTGAGCTTAGTGAAAAACGTCGTCATGCCATCGAACGGGTTGAGGAGCATATCGCACAGCTACGCACTGAAATCGACAACAGTGGTATCGCCACACCGGAACTCAATAACCGTTTGTTAAGCCCTTTGCAAACCGTTAAGCGTGATCTGGAAACGGAAACCAGTATTGCGGCTATTTTCATGTTACAGGCAGAGACGGCACGGAATCACCTCGATGAAGCATTGGATCAGTTAGCCCGCGAGATTAATGCCGAGCATGAGCGTTTAGCGCAGTTGGAAAAACAGGCTGAATTGAAGGCAAAACAAGCAGCAGCAAAGGCAGCCGTTAAGTCCGGAACAGCGGGTGTTTCACCGGGTGCTAATCGTGTGTCAGAACCGGCACCACCACCCGCACCGAAACCACAGCCAAAACCTAAGCCCGTTGTCGATGTCGATGTGCAGCGCGTTTTTAGTAGAAACAGTCGTGGGGTGTATCTGGAAACCACACAAGATGTTGAGCGGTTTATCCGGGCTTTACAGGATGAGTTAAGCACAGCCATTCAGGCAGAAAAACGGGTAAGGATTCGGTAATGGATACCAGTAAGATTAAGCGTTATGCACCTGCGGCACGTCAGCAGTTTATTGCCACTTTTACCCAACAAGCCGCACGTTATGGCATTAGCGCAGCCGCGATTGAGCCGGTAGAGATTAAGGGCGATCTGGCTTTAATCGGGGATCAGGTGTTTCCGGCCCGGATTCACCCGGCGCGGGAGAAACTGGTTAAACAGGTGGAGCAACAGGGTTTTAACGCGCTGATTGAGCAGTTGGCTTATACCTGGTTTAACCGTTTGTGTGCCTTGCGTTTTATGGAGTTGAAGGGGTATCTGGATCACGGGCGGCGGGTGTTGAGTCACCCGGAACAGGCTGGTGGTTTACAGATTCTCGATGATTGTCTGGATATTGATGCTGTTGATTTGCCGGGTCTGGATCAGAGCTGGGTACGGGATCTTAAGCTGGACGGTACGCAGGATGAGGCGCTGTACCGGGGTTTGTTATTAGCACAGTGCCATGCTTTACATGAGGCGATGCCGTTTCTGTTTGAGGCGGTGGATGATGCGGCGGAGTTGTTGTTACCGGATAACCTGACGAAGACCGATTCATTGATTCGTGGCTTAGTGGAAGCGATACCGGAAAGTGACTGGGAACAGGTCGAGGTGATTGGCTGGTTGTACCAGTTTTATATTGCTGAGCGTAAGGATGAGGTGATTGGTAAGGTGGTGAAGTCGGCGGATATTCCGGCGGCCACGCAGTTATTTACCCCGAACTGGATTGTGCAGTATCTGGTGCAGAATTCATTGGGGCGGCAGTGGTTACAGACTTACCCGGACTCGCCGTTAAAGGCGGAGATGCCGTATTACATTGAACCGGCGGAACAGACTGAGGAAGTGATGGCGCAGCTTAAAGCGCTGACGCCTACGCAGTTAGACCCGGAACAGTTAAAAGTACTCGATCCAGCTTGTGGGTCGGGGCATATCCTGATTGAAGCTTATAACGTATTACGGGTGATCTATGAAGAACGTGGTTTCCGACGGCGGGATATACCGGGGCTGATTCTGGAACATAACCTGTTCGGGCTGGATATTGATGACCGGGCGGCACAGCTGGCGGGTTTCTCGCTGATGATGATGGCGCGCAATGATGACCGGCGTATCTTTGAACGTGGGGTGCGGCCACAGGTTTATGCGATGCAGGCCAGTGACGGGCTGGATTTAGCGGTGTTGTGGCGGAGCCTGAATCTGAATCAGGACTGGCAGCAGGGTACGGGGCTGGATCTGTTTGACAACCAACAGCTGGCGATTGGCGATGCATCGAGTGATCCGAAGTATCAGTTATTGCTGGAGGTCGTGGGTTGGTTTCGGGAAGCGAAGACGTTTGGGTCGTTGATTGATGTGCCTGCGGCGCGGTTGGAGGGATTGCTGGAATTACAGGCGACCTTGGTAGAATTGGTGGGGCAGGGGGATACGCAGCAGCGGCCAGCGGCGTTGACGCTTTTGCCGTTGGTGCAGCAGGCAGTGGTGTTGGCGCGGCGGTATGATGCGGTGGTGGCTAATCCGCCTTATATGGGGAGTCAGTATTATACTCCCAGGCTGAAAAAATTTGTTAACAAAAATTATAAAGATTTTAGTTCTGATTTGTATACTGTTTTTGTTGAGAGCAACCTAAGACTATCAATAAACAATGGTTATGTTGCCATGATCACTATTCATAATTGGATGTTTCAATCCACTTGTGAAGGCATGAGGGATAGAATACTTAATCATCATTATTTTAGTTCTCTTGTGCATAACGGGAGAGGTGTTTGGGGTTCAGATTTTGCTAGTTGTTCATTTGTTATAAGAAATACTCCATTGGAAAATGTTCAAGGTGTTTTTAAACGCCTTTTTGAAAAAAAAGGGAGTGTTAGTAGTAATGATACGCTTATTAAGAGATTCTTTGGCCTGGATGATTACTTCAAATCATCTTCTGACTTCAAGAAGATTGCAGGCCACCCTGTTGCATACTGGGTCAGCAATGCTCTAGTTGAGTCATTTGGTAACAATGCACAGATAAGCTCTATTGCTGAGTTTAAAGCAGGAATGTCTACAGGAGACAACCCAAGATTTCAAAGGCTATGGAATGAAGTTAGTCTAGAAAAAGTGAATTTTTCAGCTAAGCCTCATGTGGAAAACCAGTATAAATGGTTTCCGTGTAACAGTGGTGGTAATTTCAGAAAATGGTATGGCAATAATGAGGTGGTTGTTGACTGGAAGGATAATGGGGAGAGTATAAAGTCTATTAAAGGCTCAGCTATTCGTAATGAGAAATATTACTTCTGTGAAGGTCTGACATATTCCAAGATTAGTGCCGCGATATTTGCTGCTAGATATAAGAACGAAGGGTTTGTTTTTGATGATACGGGTAGGTCAGTTTTTTGTAAAAAAGATGACCTGCTATTTGTGTTGTCAGTGCTTTGTTCGAAGCTGTCAAATATTTACATTTCAGTTTTAGCACCAACTATGAGTTTCACTAGTAAAGAGTTAAGCCGAATTCCGATTGCTCTTGAAAATAGAAGTATCACGACAAGCAATACTTCCAAACTGGTTCTTTGCCACCAAAATGATTGGGACGCCTACGAAACCAGCTGGGACTTCAAAAAAAGCCCATTACTAACCGGCGACCGTAACCCCCACAAAACCCAAACCGCCTACACCGAATGGCAAAAAACCAACCAACACGCCATCACCGAAACCCAACGCCTAGAAGAACAAAACAACGAACTCTTCATCAACGCCTACGGCCTACAAGACGAACTCACCCCCGAAGTCCCCATCGAACAAATTACCCTAACCGTCAACCCCCGCTACCGCTACGGCGGCAAAGCAACCGACGCAGAACTCGCCAACCGCTTCCAATCCGACACCGCAGCCGAACTCATCAGCTACGCCATCGGCTGCATGATGGGCCGCTACCGCCTCGACATCCCCGGCCTCATCTACGCCCACAGCGGCAACGAAGACTTCCAAACCCTCTACACAGCAGAGCAGGGCACAACCGAAAACCCCTATCCAGCCGACGACGACGGCATCATCCCCCTAAACGATCAGGAATGGTTCGAAGACGACGCCACCAACCGTTTCCGCGACTTCATCAAAGTCGCCTGGGACGAAAGCAAACTCGGTGAAAACCTCGGTTTCGTGGCGGAAAGCCTCACCCTCCACGCCATCAAACCCAAAGCCAACGAAGACAGCCTCGCCACCATCCGCCGTTATCTGGCGACGCAGTTCTATAAAGACCACCTCAAAACCTACAAAAAACGCCCGATCTACTGGCTATTCAGCTCCGGCAAACAAAAAGCCTTTGAGTGTCTGGTCTACCTGCATCGCTATAATGCCGGAACCCTGGCACGGATGCGTACCGAGTACGTGATCCCATTAACCGCTAAACTCAATACCTACGTCGATAAACTCGAACAGGACAAAGATGCCAGTACCACCACCACCGAAATCAAACGGCTGGAGAAGGAAATCAGCAAACTGCATAAGCAACAGGCGGAACTGAGCCAGTTTGATGAGAAACTACGCCACTTTGCCGATCAGCGCATTGAGCTGGATCTGGATGATGGGGTGAAGGTGAACTATGGGAAATTCGGGGATTTGCTGGCTGAGGTGAAGGCAGTTACGGGTAATAAGGCGGAGGTGATAAAATGAGTTGGACAGAACGCCTGAGACAAGGATTAAACCTATGAACATCAATGCCAGCATTATCGATCAGCGCATCACCGGACTGGTTGAAGATCATCCCGAATGGTTACCGGAAGGGCGCGATGAAAATAAGAAACGCTCGGCAGCATTCGTCTTATTATGCATGTCAGCCTGTCTGGATTTACCCTTAGCCAGCGTGGCGGAGTTATTGACTGAGGGTGGTCAGGATGCCGGTGTTGATGGTCTGCATATTGGCGATGTCGAAGATGGCGAGTTTCTGGTGACAGTGTTTCAGGGGAAATACAAAATCAAGGATCTGTCAGGCGAAGCTAACTTCCCCGAAAACGGCGTAAAGAATGCAGTACATACGGTGCAGGTATTATTTGACCCGGCCAGAGATATTGCCTTAAACCCGAAAATCAAACCCAAAGTTGAGGAAATACGCTCACTGGTGCGTGACGGTTATATCCCGGATGTACGCATTATTTTGTGTAACAACGGCGCAAAATGGAAAGACGAAGCACAACACTGGATTGATCAGTCAGGACTCCCACGCAATCAGACACAATGGCTGCATTTCAATCATGATGCCATCGTTGATATTTTACGGAAAACACAAGCGGTTGATGCGGCTTTAAACTTTTCCGGTAGCGCCACGGTGGAAGAATTTAACTTCCGGCGGGTACTGGTGGGTAAAGTCGCGGTCACGGAAATTGCTGAGCTGTTCAATCAGCACGGTGATTTACTGCTCCAGCGTAATATCCGGCGCTATCTGGGTTTACATACCAACCGGGTCAATACCGCGATACACCAGACCTTGCAGGATCCACTCAGTAAAGGAGATTTTTACTTCTTTAACAACGGTATCACCATTGTCTGTCAACAGTTTCGCCATAACGCGCTACAAGGCGCTAATTATCAGGTCAGACTGGACAATATGCAGGTCATTAATGGTGGACAGACCTGTAAAACCATTCAGCAAACACTGAATCATCACCCCGATCTTTTTTCTGATTATGCTGAAACCTATGTGATGGTGCGAGTCTATGAACTGTCGGAACAGGATCAGAATATAGTCACCGACATTACCTATGCGACGAATAGCCAGAATCCGGTCGATTTGCGTGATCTGCGTTCTAATGACGAAAGACAAAAACAGCTGGAAATCGGTATGCAAGACCTGGGCTATACCTACCGGCGTCAGCGTGAAGAAGGTGGCGTGAATGCAATGACGATCACCAGCGCCACACTGGCTGAATCCGTGTTAGCTATTTGGCGGGGTAGCCCGCATCAGGCTAAATTCCGTCGCCGTGAGCATTTTGGCAAGCTTTATGAAACGATTTTTGATGACTTAAATGCTGCCCAGGGTGTATTGGCGGTATTGATTTTCCGTCAGGTTGAGAATGAACGCAAACGACCTTCACTTCCTGATTACCCTGAGTTCTTACCGTATGCTTCCCACTATCTGGCGATGTTAGTAGGCCAGCAGTTATTGCAGGGAAAACAGTTGAAGCCTGATGCTGTAAATCATCGCTGTTTCGGGGAATTGCAGCAGTATCTTGAGGATAATCAGAGTGCGCTCTACCGACAGGCAGTGACACGTATTGGTGAGGCGTTAACTGCGCTTTATGGTGAACGGGAGATTTCATTACAGCAGTTATCAGCGACGTTCAGACGGGGGGATCTGCTGGAGATTTTGCAGGCATCGGAGATACTGCGGGAGATGGAGTTATGAGTGAAGAGATAAAGGAAGAGTTATCAGAAAGCGGTACAGGGATTGGTATTGAGGCTGATTCTGATAATTTGATTGTTGAGCCATTCGATCCTAAAGCCATATCCATTGTGCCTCAGGTAATCCCTATAGAGGGTTTAATCAGGCGTATGAAGCAAAATACGATTCGCCTCAACCCTGGTTTTCAACGAAATGAAGTATGGACTCAACAGCAACGTAGTCGTTTAATCGAATCAATCCTGTTAAAAATTCCTTTACCTATGTTTTATGTCGCTGCTGATGATGAAGGCCGTTGGGAGGTGGTGGATGGTTTGCAACGCTTATCAACTATCCGTAATTTTATATTGGGTGATGCAAAGGGTGAAAAGTTGAGGCTTGAGGGGTTGGAGTTTCTTAGTAATCGACTGAATGGATTTACCTTTGAACAGATGGAGCAGGATATATCACTACAACAGCTTGTTAACACCATTTTAGAGGCTGAAATGCGCTTTACCGTGATTAATCCGGGAACACCTGAAGCAGTTAAACGGAATATTTTTAAACGGATTAACACGGGTGGCATGCCATTAACCGCTCAGGAAATTCGCCATGCACTTTATCAAGGGCAGGTAACTGATCTGTTAATAGACTTGGTTGACTCACCTGAATTCTGTCGCGCTATTGGTGGAAATATTAATGATAGCCGGATGGGAGCACGTGAGTTGATTATGTATTTTCTTGCGTTTCTGATATTACCGCGTGATCGTTACAGAGGAAGTGTTGACGACTGGTTGAGCAAGGCAATGCAAGTGATAAATGCTATGCCTGGACTCGATAATAAGGAGCTATTGCGTATTTTTCCGGACGGCAATATTCCTGAAATTCGGTATACAACTATTTCTTCTATTAAAAAGCAATTTGCATTAGCGATGGAGAGGGGTTACGAACTTTTTGAGAGGCACGCGTTTCGGAAGTCTTTGCCAGATTCCCGAAGAACTCCTATTAACAAGGCTTTGTTTGAAACATGGTCAAATATTCTTTGTGAAATGAACGAAGAAGATTATGAATTTTTATATGAAAATTGGGAAGAATTATACGATCGTTATGAGGTCTTGTTAAGGGGGAGTAGCAAATTTGAATATCATTATCTCTCTTTAATTAGCTTGGGTGCATCAGAAGACTTAATTACGTTTTTAGAGACATTACAAAAAAATGATACCTTAAACAGAACCCATCTTGATGCTGCCTGGCAAATAGGGACTGACGATGAACTTAGGGACGACTTGTTAGAAAAAATCTTAGACCTGCTTCATGGTCATGCTTTAGATGACGCTATTAGCCGTAACTCGTCAGAAGTTGAGAGTGCAATGCGTCGTTATCGTTTGATTGGTAACTTGATAAACAGTATTTTAAAGGAACGTGAATGATTAAGGAGATTAAGCTGCAGGGCTTTAAGTCTTTTCGGAAGGCAAACATACCTTTTAAGCCACTAACATTATTTTCAGGTTTAAATAGCACGGGTAAAAGCTCTGTCATTCAGGCATTAAGAATGTTCAATCGTGCAGCTAAAGGTGAGTCACCTTTATTGGCTGGTCATGGTTCTGTCAGTGACATTCGCTCTCAGTTTGTTTTGCCCACTCAGCCTGTCGAAATAGATTGTGTATTTAACACTGATAGTGGGATGGGTTTGCAATATAACTTAACTCTAACTGATACAACGGCATCTGTGCCAGACCACTTTCCGTTTTGTTTCTATGTCGGTGCCGACCGGCTTGGGCCACAAACTATTTTACCGTTGAAGCGTGTTTTTAGCGAGCTACCACAATTGGGTGAGCGTGGTGAGTATGTACTTGGTGTGTTGGAACAACTACGTTTTGGCCTTATTCCTGAAAAACTAAGACATGAAAATGCAACCGGGAAGTCATTGGAGTTTAACTTGCCTGGCTGGTTAAGTGAAATTTCTCCGGGTGTACAATTAACATTTAATACAGACCAGAAAACGGATTCTGCTCGTGCTGAAATAGATAGTTTTCGTCCTACCAATGTGGGGTTCGGTTTAAGCTACACGCTTCCTGTTCTGGTTGCTGTGTTGGGTTTGTCGACTGAAACTCCTAGTGATGGCTGGGGAGATGAATGGGGTGAGCTTTGGGATAGTAAACGGATGCAGGATGGTGCGATGGCCATTATTGAGAACCCTGAAGCTCACCTTCACCCACAAGGGCAAACTGCGATGGGGCGTATGTTGGCACTAGCTGCCAGCTGTGGGGTACAGGTTGTGGTCGAAACTCACAGCGATCACTTAATGGACGGTATCCGGCTCGCGGTTAAAGAAAATCTGGTTGATGCTGACGATATAGCGTTTCACTTCCTTTCTAAAACAGAAGAAGGCTTGAGTGAAATTACTACGCCTAAACTGCACCAAAACGGTAAGTTAGACTTCTGGCCGGAAGGCTTTTTTGATCAAACGTTGAAGAATCGGGCAATGCTGGCGAAAAGGAGTCGATAAATGGAGCACCTTGTTTGCCTTAACACGAATAGCTTTCCAGCTGCATCAGCACAACAAGCCAGAGGTTTATTCGAGGATTCATTGCAGGGCTTACTGGAGTTAAATACAGGGGGAGATCTGTTTACGCTGTATCTTGATCATCATCAGCAAGAAGTCACTTTGCTTGATTTTCCTTTAGCCGAGGGTTTCACTTACTATGATCTTACCGAGCAGGTGAAACAAGATCAGGAAATGGATTTGCTGACATTTTTACTGGATCTTGAAGATAAAAGCAGAAGTCCTGCATTAGAATGCATCGAGGAAGAGTTATTAGATGACGTGCTTAACTACAATTTTTATATGCCAGGCCATCCGGTAGTCGATTATCCCGATGTGCTGAGTCTGGCTTATTTTCTCAATGCAACTCTGCTTAGCATTAATACTGCTGAACAATGGAATAATGACAAGTTCGCCATCGCAAGAATTGGTGATGATGGACAATTTATTGATGAAAAACTAACACTGAATAATATCGCCAGCTTTGAGCATGGTCAGGTACTTTTCGAGCGTTTCAGCTATGTCAATATTCGTGAAATATGTGACTCAGCCTTACTGACTGACCATCTGGTTGAGTGGTATGAAGAGCAGACACCTGAAAACCAAAGACGGATCATTGATAAGTTTCGATTAGCTTGTGAGAGGGGTTTTCAGGGAGGGAAGCCTTTATTTAAATCGCTCGTAGATGCCGGTGGATTGAGAGAAATACGATTCGGGGCTTATTCGGGTGGTGCAATCCGGATTCTATTTAAACAATTAAATGATAGGCAGCACGGAATTTTGATCGGCTTTATCAAAAAGAATGATTCAGAGGGCTATGATGAAAACATCAAACGAGCTTTAGTGTTGCTCAATGCTTTCATGGTGGAAAAATGATCAAATCTATCTGGATTGATAATTTCAAGTCATTAGTAGACTTCAAGTTAGAACTCGCTCACTTCTCTTGCTTGGTAGGCTTGAATGGTTCAGGCAAATCAACTGTACTTCAGGCGATGGACTTTCTTGCGCAATTGATGAAGGGCGACCTGGATGGTTGGCTCAGGCTTCGTCAGTGGGAAGTGGCGGATATAAATTCCAAGCTTACTCCAAAACAAAATATAGACTTTAAAGTTTGGCTGAGTGATGAAGTCCTGGGTGATATTATCTGGAGCGGCAGCATCAACCGTACTGACCTTCGTTGTACTACTGAAACAGTTGAGGTTGATGTTGGAGCCAGAGATACACATGTTATATTAAAAGTCGAAGATGGTCACTTTGCTCTCCGGCAGTCTAATGGCTCAGATGCAATACGTTCCCCAATCATTTTTGATTATCAGGGGTCAATCCTGTCACAACTCAAAAATTCACAGCTAAATGAGCAGCTTCGATACCTTAAAAAGGAAGTAGCCTGTATTCGTTCTCTTGACTTACTTTCTCCTGAGTTACTGCGTGCTAAAACGCGTACTGCCGAAGGGAATCTTGGGCTGGGTGGTGAAAAGCTGGCAGCATTTATTCACGAGTCTGGTAAACAAGGAAAGGCAAAGCTACAGAGGCAACTGGCTGAAATTTATCAAAAACTATCCCGCATAGAAACTAAATCACTGGCTTCGGGCTGGAAGCAGCTGAGTGTTGTGGAAGAATTTGATGGACATAAGCTGACAACGTTGGCCCGCCACATGAATGATGGCATGTTGCGACTGATGGCTGTCTTATCCCAGCTGGATAGCGGGCAACAATTTTTACTCTTTGATGAAATCGAGAATGGTATTAACCCTGAGCTGGTAGAGTTTTTGGTTGATCACTTAGTTGAAGCAGAAAGTCAGGTCATGGTGACTACTCACAGCCCGATGATTCTCAACTTTTTGGAGGATGATATAGCCAGAAAAAGTGTAATTTATCTTTATAAAAATAATCCTGGCCACACCAAAGCAATCCGCTTATTTGATATTCCTTCGCTCAATAAAAAACTGGATTTCATGGGGCCGGGAGAGGCTTTTGTTGATACTGATTTGACACGGCTACAGGAAGAAATCATAACGAGTAACAAGGGGAAGTAATGTACTTGTTATTGAGTGGCGAGGGGCCGGGCGATATGGGTTGTTGTGTTCCTGCGGCAGATTCTTGTACCGGTGAGAATTATACACCCGGCCCTATGGCTTGGTTCGTAGATCAGTTAGTAGAGAAGCTAACTGAAAGTCAATTGGGTCCCGATTTCTCTCATATTGAATACCAACGGGTTGAATACATTTCTGAGCGGTTTCTGGCCTCCAACAAACAATCCGCGTTAAAAAAATCTCCGGCTTTACGGGGTAAGAAAAAACCTAAAGAAACCCAGTATTATTTTGAAAATGCTCGTGCTTTAGCAGCATTGGCCAAAGCTAAATCACAGCAAGTTGGTGATGATGTGATTGCCGTCCTGTTTCGTGATGCAGATGGTACAGCTTCAGCAGGGCGAGGGGAGTGGGGTGACAAGTTCCGTTCGATGGAAGCAGGCTTTGCCATTGAAGCATTTGATTACGGTGTTCCCATGTTGCCCAAGCCTAAATCAGAAGCCTGGCTATTATGTGCAGTAAAAGATAACCCCTATCAATACTGTGACGCTTTGGAAAATGAATCCGGCAATGATGACAGTCCTAATCCATTAAAGGCTCAGCTGGCGGATGCTCTGAGTGGTGAAAGCTCAACGGCTCAACTTAATGAACGTGTGCTGGATGGCCGGATTGATGTTCACCAGATCAACATGACATCATTTAATGCGTTCAAAGCAGTATTAACAAGGTGTGTTGAGCGTATATCAGGTCAAATCCACAATGAATAAAAACCTCGTTACTCAAGGCCTGGAGCAAGCTTACTTCACCGAAAAGCACCGCATCGTGTTCTGGTATGACCCCGATCAGGACTATATCGAGGAATTAAACGACTTCGTATTACCTGATGTACAGCTAATAAACATGCAGTCTGAATCGGCCCTGGCGATCAAATTTCGCTTAGAACTGGAAGATACAATAGGTAAATATCTCCTGTACTTCCCACAGGCAGAACCTGCAGCTATTGATGACTGGTTGTTGGATATGAAGCTCTATTCACGTCGGTTTTTTGCCGATCGTGTCTCTATTGTCTTTAATGAGCTAGGCCTGACCCGGCAAGCTGTCCGTCAACATTTACAGCAACGTAAGACCTTTCTGGCCAGCAAAGAGCGCATCAAGCGTCTGAAGAGCTGGATACAACCGGGGTTTGATGAACAGGAAGTGGATCTTGCGATTATCGCTGCCATCGTGCGTGCTGAGTCCTGTGATGTTGCCGGAATCATTTATGCTTTAGCAGATGAAGCGGTACGCCAAAATACAGGTGTGCTCGACAACCCGGAATCATTTGACGACATACAAAAGTTTGGTGTCTTGCCTGCCTTATTACGGGCATTACAGACAGAAGTGGGCTATCCGGTCAGTGAGGAAGAACTGGAAGACTCCGGTATGGCCAGCAGTTTCAGCTTCGGCCACTTTATGATTCGATTATTGATCACGGAGTTTTGTACACCGCTTCCGGAAGTACCGGACTGGGCGCAATCTTTGCTATTAAAAACCGGAACCGCCCCGGCATCTGTCCGTGCTTTGCTATCCCGCTGGCGTGATAGTTCACGTTATTATCCGGCCTTTGATACCTTTTCATTATGGGTGGCCGAAGCACTTCAACTGGAGCAAAAGCTTCAGACCATAGCAATAGAAACTCTGGTCGATACCCATACGTTTAAGCAGGTGGAACGCCAGATAATCATTGAATTGAGCCAAGCACTTACACAGAAAGATGCACAGGATTTACCTCGGTTTTCGGCGGTTATTAGTGAACGACTGGATGGTTATTGGGCTTCCCGGCATAAAGACGATGATAAACGCCGGCAGCACAGGCAAATCTATCAGGCTTTATTAGCTGCCATCCGTCTGTTTGAATTATGCAATAAATACGCGGAAGGCTTTCATTTCTCTGATACCCGACAGCTTTACGACGCTTATACCAACGAATTATACCAATTTGATCAGGCTTACCGGCACTACCATTTTGCATCACAGCTCGCGAGAGTAGAGATACTGAAGTCGCTGGATGAGTCCGTTGAGCAGTGTTATGCGCTTTGGTATATGGATCAGTTAGCCAGGAACTGGGGGGATTTGCTGGAAGCTGAACAACGGTTAAGACATTGGTCGTTACCGGGTATCCCGAATCAGCAAAATTTCTACCAACAGACAGTACGCCATGGGCTGGATCAACATAAGAACAAACGTCTGGTAGTGATCATCAGTGATGCCCTGCGTTATGAAGCAGCGGCTGAACTGGTTGAGCGTATTAATGAAAAGCGTTATAGCCAGGCGCAATTAAGTACACAACTCGGTGTGCTACCCAGTTATACCAGCTTAGGTATGGCAGCATTATTACCACATAATACATTGGCTTATCAGGAGCAGGGCGAAGGTGCTGTGTTGGCTGATGGTCAGTCAACCAAAGATATTGCCAGCCGCAACAAGATCCTTATGCAACATAATGGTATGGCAGTTACCGCAGAGTTAGTGCAAGCCTGGTCACGTGATGTCGGACGTGAAGCATTAAAAAATCAGCAACTGATTTATGTTTATCACAATGTAATCGATGCACGCGGAGACACAGCCTCGACGGAGTCCGAGACCTTCAAAGCGGTTAATGATGCGATTGAAGAGTTAACCGAGTTGACTCGGAAAATCATGCTGCATTTCAATACGACTACGGTACTGATTACGGCTGATCACGGCTTCCTGTATCAACACAGTAAACTTGGTGCAGCTGATCGCACAGCGCTGACTGATAAACCAGCAACCGGCTTGATAAAAAGCAAAAAACGATATGTTATCGGCAAAGATTTGCCCGACAATAAGGATGTGTGGAAAGGCTCGGTGCGTGAGACAGCAGGAACAGATTGTGATACTGAGTTCTGGATACCTAAAGGTGCCAATCGTTTTCACTTTGTGGGTGGCGCACGGTTTGTACATGGCGGGGCAATGCCACAAGAGATTGCGGTGCCGGTAATCACGGTAACGCAACTGCGTGGTGATAAAAAAGACCAGCGTACCCGGCGTAAAGTAGGTGTTATCTCGCCTAAATCAACCTTAAAAGTGATGAACAATATTCAACGCTTTGATTTGATGCAAACAGAGGCAGTTAGTGATCAGGTGCTACCAGTTACTGTATCTGTCGCTATTTATGACGGCGATAACAGAATTTCCAGCGAAGAAGCGGTTACTCTGGATTGCCGGACTGATGTAGTCAGTGAGCGCATTAAAAGCGTACGAATTTCTCTGTCAGGTGGAGAGTTTGATCGTAACAAAAATTATTCCCTGATTTTCAGTGACAAAGATCTCAATACAGAAATAAATCGCTATCCGGTTAAAATTGATCTGGCGTTTACGGATGACTTCTTTTGATAGCTGAGGCTGATATGGACACAACAAGCGACCAGGATCTTGACCAACTGCTCAATAACCATTTTGCCGGGCGGGTGGTGCGTAAGGATCTCACTAAGCTGATTAAAGAAGGTGCCAATGTACCTGTTTATGTACTGGAATACCTGTTGGGTATGTACTGTGCCTCCGATGATGCTGAAGTCATTGATCAGGGGCTCCGCAATGTTAAGAATATTCTAGCTGAAAACTATGTACGGCCTGATGAGGCAGAAAAGATAAAATCGTTGGTACGCGAGCGTGGTAGTTACAAAGTCATCGACCGGGTGAGTGTACGGCTGAATGAGCGCAAAGACCGCTATGAAGCCAGTTTCAGCAATCTGGGCATCAAAGATGCCGAAATATCATCTGGCCTCATTAAAGAGTACGAAAAGCTATTAGTCGGTGGCATTTGGGTAATAGCAACTCTGACTTATTACCATGAAGAAGGTCAGTCATCGTCGCCGTTTGCGGTGAGTGTGTTGAAGCCTATCCAAATGCCGAACATGGATATGTCGGAACTGTTTACCGGGCGTCAGCAGCTAACAACAGTGCAATGGCGTGAAACTCTGGTGCGTTCGATTGGTATGGAGCCGTCTACACTGGATGAGGGTATCCAATGGCACTTACTGGCCCGCATGATTCCATTTGTTGAAAACAACTACAATGTTTGTGAGCTGGGGCCGCGTGGCACCGGGAAAAGCCACATCTACAAGGAATGCTCGCCCAATAGTATTCTGGTGTCCGGTGGGCAAACGACGGTGGCGAATCTGTTTTATAACATGAGCACCCGGCGCATTGGTCTGGTTGGCTTATGGGATTTAGTGGCTTTTGATGAGGTAGCAGGGATCTCGTTTAAAGATAAAGACGGCGTACAAATCATGAAAGATTTTATGGCTTCTGGTTCTTTTGCCCGTGGCCGTGAACAAATGGAAGCCTCAGCCTCGATGGTATTTGTCGGGAATATTAATCAGAGTGTTGAAATGCTGGTGAAGACCAGTCACTTATTAGCGCCTTTTCCCGAAGCGATGATTGATCCGGCATTTTTTGACCGTTTTCATGCTTATATTCCCGGTTGGGAAATTCCAAAGATGCGGCCGGAGTTCTTCACCGATAAGTATGGATTGATTGTTGATTACCTTGCCGAATTTTATCGGGAAATGCGTAAACGCAGTTTCGCCGATAGCATCGATCAGTATTTCAAGCTGGGTAGTAATCTTAATCAGCGTGATGTCATTGCCGTACGGAAAACAGTTTCTGGCCTGATGAAGTTGTTGCATCCTCATGGTGAATTTGGCAAAGAGGATGTCAGGGAGTGTCTTGAATATGCTTTACAGGTAAGACGTAGAGTTAAAGAACAGCTGAAGAAAATCGGCGGAATGGAATTCTACGATGTGTATTTCAGTTATATCGACAATGACACACTGGAAGAGCACTTGGTTACCGTAAGGGAGCAAGGTGGCGGGAAGTTAATGCCTGAGGGTGCAGTTAAATCAGGGTGTGTACATACCATTGGCTTAGGTAGCAAAGGCATGCCAGGCTTATACCGATTGGAACTGCAAGTCACCAAAGGCTCCGGAAAGCTAGCAACATCTGGTTTATGGAACTCCGGTACGGCTAAAGAACAGGTTAAAATTGCGTTCGATTATTTTAAAGCTAATGCAGCACGTATCTCTGGTTCCAACAAAGTGATGGATCATGATTTTCATTTGCACATCGTTGAACTGCAAAATACAGGTGCTTTAAACCACCTCGCTTTGAGTAGCTTGGTATCCTTTGCCTCTGGCTTATTAGATAAACCTTTGCAAAATCAAATGGTGGTACTGGGTGATATGAGTCTGGGCGGAAGTGTTACACCGGTTGATGGTATAGCTGAGTGTTTGCAGGTAGCTTTTGATGCAGGTGCTAAACGGGTGGCTTTACCAATGACCAGTGCTGTTGATATACCCACAATACCCGCTGAACTGTTTACCAAATTTCAGACCAGTTTTTATGCGGATCCGGTTGATGCTGTGTATAAGGCATTGGGTGTGGATTGATTTGGTTGAAGGTTAACGGAGTGCGGTAAATCACATGAAATAGCTTGCGATAATGGTTATTCCCGCTAGTTATTTTGTGCTAAAATCGCCCCATGAATCCAGCCAAAACCGAACCGAAAACGGACTATACCAACCTTGCCACATTGAGTGACCAAACCCGGTTTTTTGTCACTGAATCGATTAGTGAAAGTACTCGTCGAGCCTACACCAACGATCTGACTATTTTTGCTCGCTGGTGCCAGGCAAAACAGGTTGATCCCATTCCCACAGATGCGGGTGTCATTGCCAACTTTTTAGCTGACCAGGCCAGCAAAGGGATTTCACCATCAACACTGAACCGGCGTATAGCTGCGATTAAATATGCCCATGAAGCCAGAGGCTACGGCTCCCCTACCCTCGATAAGTTGGTCAGCTCGACCCTGAAAGGTATCAAGCAAAACCGAAAGCAGCCACCGAAACAAAAACAGGCGGCT
The DNA here is from genome assembly GCA_947561585.1 of Caprella mutica. Taxonomy (NCBI): domain Eukaryota; kingdom Metazoa; phylum Arthropoda; class Malacostraca; order Amphipoda; family Caprellidae; genus Caprella; species Caprella mutica. The sequence continues at coordinate 19,070 of CANNZV010002354.1, read as the reverse complement.
ACCGCTGAAAAAATTATTACTATGCTGGCTCACTGCGATACGACTACCCTGATCGGCAAGCGCGATAAAGCCCTGCTCCTGATCGGCTTTGCTGGTGCCTTCCGCCGTTCAGAGCTGGGCACACTCACCGTAGATGATGTATTTGTCACGGATGAAGGCCTGCGTGTCAATATCAGGCAATCAAAAACCGACCAGGAAGCTCAGGGGCAGCAAGTCGCCATCCCTGACGGCAAAATGCAGGTAGTGGATGTGTTATTTGACTGGTTAGATCATGCTGGCATTGTTAACGGCTATGTCTTCCGGGGGGTTTACAAAGGTGGAAGGACAATTCGTACCAATAAATTATCGGGTCAGGCGGTGGCTGATATTGTTAAGGCCTATGCGCTGAAGGCTGGTTTTAACCCTGCGGAGTTTGCTGGTCACTCACTCAGGTCGGGCTTTGTGACTTCGGCAGCTGAAAATGGTGCTAACCTATTCAAGATTATGGATGTGTCTCGGCATAAGAGCGTACAAACTATTCGAGAGTATGTGCGCCATGCTGAGGCGTTTAAGGATCATGCGGGCAGTGCGTTTCTATAAGCGGTGAAACAGCCTGTGCTATCCTTTAACCCATTCTATCCAGAGCAGAAAAATGAATGAAAATTCCTTACGGCGAAAGTAATTTTAAAAAAGTACGTGAACAGGGTTTTGTCTATATCGACAAAACAGCACACATTGCAGCCTTAGAAGACCAGGGAAGTCACCTGTTTTTGTTACGCCCGCGCCGTTTCGGGAAAAGCTTGTTTATCTCTGCCCTAGAGTATTACTACGACCAGAATCATGCAGATGATTTTGAAACGCTGTTTGGCGATCTTTACATTGGTAAACATCCTACCTCACTGAAAAACACTTATCAGGTGCTGTTCATGGATTTTAGTGGGATAGACACTCATCGGGGTGAAGCTGATATTTACCAGCGCTTTAATGAAAAAATAGAGACCAGCGTGCATGATTTTTTAGCCCGTTATCGTTACCCGGCAGAGGCATTAGCAGACATCAGCCGCAAGGAATCACCCGCCAGCCGTGTAGAACATTTATTTACCCGGATCGTTAGCCAGCCAGTGCTTTTGCTGATTGATGAATATGACCATTTTGCCAATGCTATCCTGGCTGAAGACCTTAAGTTATTTCAAAAAATTGTCGGCAAAGGTGGCTTTGTACGCAGTTTTTATGAAACATTAAAAACCGCTACACAACGGGGAACTTTGGATCGCCTGTTTGTGACGGGTGTGACCCCACTGATGCTGGATAGCCTGACCAGTGGATTCAATATCGGTGAGAACCAGTCGCTGAAAAAAGAATTTAATGAAGCCATTGGCTTTACCCATGAAGAGGTTAAAACGCTATTAACACCGATCATTCAACAATGTAAATTGGATCAAAACCCATTGTTGTCTGATATGGCGGCCTGGTATAACGGCTACCGGTTTCATAGTGACGCCCCGGAAACCATCTACAATGCCAATATGGTGCTGTATTTTGTTAAGAACTTTAATCTGGATAAATGTGCTTATCCTAAGCGAATGCTGGACGAAAACATTGCTTCGGATTATGGCAAATTGATGGGGCTGTTTAGTATCGGCAATCGGGACAAGAATTTCTCTGTACTGGATGAGCTGATAAATCAGGGTTCCGTGTTAGCAACGCAACGTCGTAAATTTGATTTTGACAAAGGTTTTGATCAGGATGATTTTGTTAGCTTGCTCGCTTATATGGGGTTTGTGACGCTGGTCGATGAAACACTTGCCGGAGAAGTTTTTGCGATTCCTAACCATGTGATCAGCGAATTGTATTTTCAGTACTTCAAAGTCGAACTGGAGCGGCGTAACCAAATCACTATTTCCAGCCGCAATCAGTTGTTAGCAGTCGAGGCGTTAGCTCTGCGAAATGATATGCAACCGCTGGTCGATGAACTGGAACAGGTATTACAACTGTTATCCAATCGTGATTCCCTCTGGTTTGATGAAGAGCATATTAAATCTATTTTGCTCACCCTGCTTTATCAATCGCCGGTTTATTATATTCGGAGTGAGCGCGAGATGAGCCGGAAATATCCGGATGTCATGTTACTGGAGCGCAGTCCTTATGAAGTTAACAATCAACATCTGATTGAACTTAAATACACCAAAAAAGGGGATAAAGAAGCTGGCTGGAAGGTGAAGCGGAAAGAAGGTATTGAACAGGTGGAAACATACCTGAAATTACCTGCGGTTAAAGAGTTGCCTAAGCTCAGTGCCTGGGTATTGATTACTGATGGTGAGCAGGTTGAGGTATTGAAACTCCAATAAGGGTGTTGGGGAGTACCAAAATCCGGGGGGTGCGGAAATAACTGATATTCCCAAAGGTCAATCTGAATAGGATATCTGGCATGAAACTAACAGGTGGCCAGGCCCTGATAATTCCAATTACTGCCTGAACACCCCCCGGATTTTGGTACTTCCCAGGAAAACTCACTGTGCAAAAATCACTCTTTCCGTCTTATATCATGGGTGAAATGGATGGGTTTTGCTGATAAATTTGTTTTCCGAAATTACTAAGGAAAAGTCATGGCCGGGTATATCGAACGGGTCTCTGCAGAGATTGCTGACCTGCTGATTCGTGAAGGTATTGATTACACCCAGACCAAAGCGGTCTTTAAGGCGGCCCGCCAAAAGGCCGGGTTGACAGCACCCAAAGAAAAACGCGGCTCACTTGACCGGCTAACTTTGATAATCACCCATATCATAGGCATAGATGAATTTTGCATTTTTACGGAAGCGGAACTGCGCCAATGAAATATCAGGTGATGCACCTTGCAAGTAGGGTGACGTATAATCCACTGCTCGAATTTTGAATTCAAACAGGTGATAACCTTCCCACCCCATCGCCACCTGAACGACCCCATGAAGCTGATGTAGGGTGTAATCTTCAGGAATCAGCAGGCGCCGCCAAATCATCGGACTAATATCCAGAAGCCGGGTTTTTATCTGTAGGATCGAGTCAGCTGGAACGGTTGTCATACCGGGTACCGGAAACCAAAAGGGGCTGTCTGAGTATGACAGAATTTGTGGTTACGGATTTAGCTCCCCCCGGATTTTGGTATGTATGGACGGCCTTTTATTTGCAAGGCAATTTAAGTATTGGCTTTGGGTTATTTGCAGGTATGTATCCGGCCTGTTTTTTGCGGTCAGTATGCCGCTGGCCTTAATGGAATCCACGGATCAGTTCCCAAATACTTCCACGGCATTGACTGCCTCTACCAAAACGGGGTTGACTAATCCTGGTTTCTAACCGTTTGCCATCACTCTGTTTCCCTTCGCAAATTCAGTCAGGCACTTTTAAACCTGTGCCTGTTAGGTTATCCGGTAACAGCTACTCTCTTTTGTAGTTGGTAAATGTCTCCTCTGGTGAGAACAGCCCAGGCTATACGCGCATTTTTATTAGCCAGAGCGACGGTCGCAGCATTGGGGTGTTTACGTGCTAACAGGCTATCCAGCCAGGGCGAAGGTGCCGCATCCTTCCGGGTTCGCATTCGTACCACAGACCGCGCACCATGTACCAGCAATCGTCGAATATAGCCATCACCTTGTTTGGTGATGCCAGCCAGTTGTTGTTTTCCGCCGGAAGAGTGCTCACGGGGTGTCAGTCCTAACCAGGCAGCAAAAGATCGCCCTGAAGAAAACAGGTGGCCATCACCAATGCTGCCCACAATCGCAGTCGCTGTCAGGGGGCCAATGCCCGGAATGGTCGACAAGCGCTGACAAGCTTCATCCCTTTTGTGCCAGAGCTTAATCCGCTTCTCCAAATCAGCAATGCTGTCATTCAGTGAGGTGATTTGTGTAAATAACATCTGCAAAATACTTTTGGCCTCAGTCGGTATTAAATAACCAGCTTGTTCATTGAGTAAGGTGACCAGCTTATCAACATTCCGCAAACCGTATGCTACAACCACGCCGAATTCAGCCATATGTGCCCTTACCGCATTGACCAGCATGGTACGTTGTTTGACCAGAATTTCACGGCTACGGTGATGCAATAATACCGCTTGTTGATCTGCACTTTTAATGGCTACAAATCGCATATCCGGTCGGGTGACCGCCTCACAAATAGCAGCAGCATCTGCCGCATCGGTCTTGCTTCGTTTCACATACGGTTTGACATATTGCGCGGGCATTAAGCGCACCTCATGGCCCAGTGAGCTGATTTGTCTCCCCCAATAGTGGGAAGAGCCACAGGCCTCCATGCCAATCAGGCAAGGGGAAAGTTCCGACAGGTAAATCAGCAAGCGTTTACGGGACAATTGTTTACGTAAAATAACAGTACCGCTGGCATCAACTCCATGCAACTGAAACACATTCTTGGCAATATCAATTCCTAACGTTACGATAGTCATAGGGGTGGCTCCTCTTAATGGTTTGCTATTTCATCAGCCATTATGGCGCATAATGACGCCGATCAGAGCCATCCCGCCTCTAATCTATGTTGAGGTCAAAGGCGGCGCGGATTGTTGGCAACTAGCGAAGTCTGTTGACATCAATCCGGGTCTAATAAGCCGTCCATACCATTACTTCCCAAGTCGGTAATCAAATAGCTATTGATTAAATAGCCATTCCTCAAACTTCAACGCTGCCCGGCTAAGATTATCCTTACCGGGCACCAGATAAAACCCGCTGTCCGGCAAACCCTGCTCCGAGACAAAACACAAATGTCCGGCATCAATTTCCTTCTGTACCAACCTGTCCCACAAGGCAATGCCCTGTCCATCGATAACCGCCTGAACCCGGCTGTTGGTATCGGGTAATTCTAGCTTGGCCTGACAGGGGCGGTAATGGCGGCCAGTCAGTTTAAACCAGTGTCGCCAACCCTGATCGCCGGAGCTATCGAACAATAGCGGGATGCGCTGGTGAACTGCATCAAAACCTTCCTGTTTAATCATCTTTGCCACCGCAGGCGCAGCTGTCGGGTAACTGAATGAAGCATAAATCAATCTGGCTTCGGGGGCCGGTGGCCCGTCAAAACCCCAGACTATGGCCAGATCAACATCACGCCCCTCTAAATCCGCCGTCACATTCATCGGTTCAATGCGCAGCGCAATCTCCGGGTTATCCACCATAAACTCGGTCAGACGCGATGATAGCCAGCGTGAAGAAAAGTAGGTGTGCATTGCAATCGCCACGCTTTTAGCCATTGGTGGATGTGCTGCGTTATGCAGCGCAAGCAAGGTACGATCCAGCTCACCATAAGCCAGTCGTACGCTATCCCATAAGGTTTGTCCGGCAGGTGTCAATACAATCCCACTGCGCCGCCGTTCAAATAATTCCGTACCTAATTCAGATTCAATTTTTTTGATTTGATAACTGACAGCGCCTTTGGAGAGGTGACAGCGTTGCGCGGCATTTTGGAAGCTGAGTTCTTCAGCCACCTTATTGAAAATGGGCAAAGCGTCATAGCAGGTGAAGCGCATAACGAGTTATTCCTGAGCGTAATTTGCAGGGAAAGCCGTAGATTATCATGCTTTAGGCGAGGTTGTTCATGCCAGATAGTTCAAATAATCTGAACTGATGAGACGATATTTTGAGTTTGCACTGTTGTGTGACTAAACGCAAAATCTAGCCAAAGTAAATCATAGGAAACACCATGCGACCGAACCTCAACCACACCCGCTTCGCCGTCAAAGCCTTTCCCGCAAAAGGCAGTCGACCACGCGAACTGACCCGCACCATGGCCCCACACCCATTGAGCTATCAGGAATTGCCCTTCGACCCGGAATACACGCTCTACAACAACCGCCTTACACCCGAATATCTGAGTTGTATCACCGACGATGAAATGTATTGGGCGGTGCGTACCGGGGTGATTCTACGTCATACCGGCGAGCTGCCGATTGAGATTTCGGGGCCGGATGCGGAGGTGTTATTAAACCGGGTGTTCACTCGTGACATCAGCAAGGTAAAACCGGGACGGTGCAGCTATCAATTCGCCTGTTACCACGATGGCGGCATGATTACCGATGGTGTGTTGCTGCGGCTGGCGCAGGATCGTTTCTGGATGGCGCAGGCTGATGGGGATTTGTTCTCCTGGTACAAATCGCAGGCCAAGGGGCTGGATGTGAAAGTGCATGATCCGGATGTCTGGGCGAGCCAGATTCAGGGGCCGAAGTCGTTGGAAGTTCTACGTGCTGCGATTGATGGCGGCGAGGCGAACTACCCTGAACCGTTTAACTATTTTGATTGCGCCGAGGTCAGGATTGGTGGCCAGCCAGTGGTGATTAGCCGCTCCGGCTTTACCAATGAACTGGGTTGGGAGGTTTACATGCCGCCGGGGATTGATTTTCAGGCGCTGGGTGATCATTTGATGCAGGTCGGCGAGCCGTTTGGCATGCGCCTTACCGGTACGCCGGTGTTTCGGGCGCGGCGTATTGAGGCAGGTTTGCTGAATGCGGGCAGTGATTTTGATGAAACCACCACACCGTATGATGCTGGCTTGGGTGGCTTTGTCGATCTGGATAAGGGTGATTTTGTCGGGCGTGATGCTTTGTTGGCTGCGCCGAAGCAAGGCCGTACATGGGGTATGCGGGTCAAAGGTGGCATTGCGTTGTTGGGGCGGCAGATTAAGCTCGATGGTGACGTGGTGGGTCGGGTGTGTTCGAGTACCTGGTCACCGTTTCTGAAATGCGGGGTGGCGATTGTACGCATGGATGATCCGGCACATAAGCCTGACACGCTGGTGATGGTGGAAGGGATTGACGGCTATGAGCATAGCGGCGTGATTTGTACGCTGCCGATGTATGATGATAAACGAGAGATTCCACGCGGGAAGTTAGTGGATATTCCTGAGATTCCGGCGAATTAGAGAGAAGCTGATATGTACAACATCAACCTGAAAACAGCTTTGTCGGCGTTTTGGCGTGCCGCTGATTGATGGGGGTACGGTGCGTTTGCCACGTTTGATTGGGTAGGGTCGGGCCATGGATTTGATACTTACCGGGCGTAAGGTGGAGGCGGATGAGGCGCTGCGCATTGGACTGTGTGAGTATCTGGCTCCTGAGGGGGAAGCGCGGCAAAAGGCCGAGGAAATTGCGCAGGCTTTGTGTCAGTTTCCGCAGCAGTGTATGCGTAGTGACCGGCAGTCGGTATTGGCGCAGTGGGGGTTGTCTGAGGCGGATGCATTGCGGCAGGAATGGCGGATTAGTGCCGGGATGGTGGCTGAGGAAGGCGTTGCCGGGGCTGGGCGGTTTGCGGCGGACAAGAGGATATGACCATGTTGATATTTCAAGTACCCAAGAGCAACCGATGAAAGATTTTGACCCGCAATATACCGATCTCCCGGATTACATCCTCAAATGCACTGCGCGAATCTGGGAGGGGCGCGATATTGCCGCGCTGGACTGGCACTATGCTGATGAGCTGCTGGTGCGTACTCCCGACGGCATAAACCGGGGCAATACGGCAGGCAAAGCCAATACGATGGCGACGCTCACTGAATTTCCGGATCGTGAATTATTGGGGGAAGATGTCATTTGGTGCGGGGATGAAGACGCAGGTTTTTTATCATCGCATCGCATTATGTCCACCGCGACTCACGAAGGCGGTGCGTTTGGCCCTGCAACCAGGCGCTGTCTGACTTTCCGCACCATCGCCGATACGTTCTGCTGTGCTAATCGAGTCTGGGATGAGTGGCTGATCCGTGATAATGCCGCCATTGCTGTGCAACTCGGCCACAGTGCCAAAACGATGGCGGAACAAATGATTGCGCGGGGTCATACCAATATGCCGCTGACACCCGATACGGATGAGCCCGGCCCTTATTCCGGTTCCGGGAATGACAATGAGTGGGGCGAAAAGCACGCAGCCCTGTTGCAGCGCATTATGGCGTCAGATTTTTCAGTGATTCCGACGCAGTATGACCGGGCCTGTCATCTCTCTGTCCCCGGTGGGCAGGAACTGCATGGATGGACGGCAGCTGATAAATTCTGGGTTGGCTTGCGCAGCGCCCTACCCTCGGCAACGTTCAATATAGCGCATCAAATTGGGCGTGTTGATCCCTTGTTGCCGCCACGCAGTGCGATTCGCTGGTCGCTTACCGGTCGGCATGAAGGCTGGGGCCGCTATGGCGCACCGACCGGAACGGATATTCATGTGATGGGTGTCAGCCACGTTGAATTTGGCCCACGTGGTATTCGCCGCGATATTACTCTGTTTGATGATATTGCGGTTTGGAAACAGATTTTGCTGCAACATGAGGCATAAGATGAGTCAGACTAACAATGCCAAACAAGTCTCCGTAGCACTTAAAGCTAGAATCCAGCCGTATCGTATTGCTTTGGCTGACTTTGAAGCCACCGCAGTCAACAAAATCATCGCTGATTTGTTTACACCCGATGCGGTGATAAAACTCTGTCACCCATTCGGTACGCTCACCGGGCCGGATGCCTTGATGCAAAAATGTCAACTATCATCCAAAACTGACCCGGGGTTATTATCTAAAACTGCCCCACCCGCACGGTTTAACTTTTCAAATTTTTCCTGCTCTGCTTAAAGCGAAAGGAGTCATTGCCGGTTTCCAGAATAGTGCAATGATGTGTGACGCGATCCAATAAAGCAGCGGTCATTTTGGCATCGGCAAAGACGTTGACCCACTCCCCAAATTCCAAATTTGTCGTGATGATCAGCGAGGTATTTTCATACAAGCGGCCAATGAGGTGGAATAACAGTGCACCGCCTGATTTAGGGAAGGGAATGTAGCCGAGCTCATCGAGAATGACGCAATCCACGCTGGCTAAGGCTTTCAGGAGTTTGCCGTTTTTTGCTTCAGCCTGTTCTTTAATGAGCAAGTTGATCAGTTCAACAACATTAAAGAAGCGCACTTTTTTACGCTGATTAATCATGGCGGTCCCCAGTGCGGTGGCGAGATGGGTTTTGCCGGTACCAGTGCCGCCGACGAAGATCAGGTTATGGGCTTTATCCGTAAATGCTCCGCCTGCCAGGTTTTGCATCTGCTGAATATCACAAGGTGAGGCCGCAAAATCAAAGCCTGCGAGATCTTTATGGTGCGGGAAGCGTGCCATCCGCATCTGATACTGAATCGAACGGACCTGCCGTTCGGTGGTTTCCGCGTCAATCAAACGGCACAGTGCCGTGATAAAATCCGGGGGAGTCCGGGCCGCTAACAGTTCCTGAGCGGTCTGTGCCATGCCATACAAGCGTAATGCGGTGAGTTGTTCAATCATTGGACTCATAAGGACACCTCCCGCATTGTGTTCCCGCTCTGAGGGGGATGACAAAGCATTTCATAACGCTGGCAATCTGCTACGGGTGGGTTCTTCAATACCGGATAAGCCTGTGTGTCAGGTTCCCGGTCAACCGCCGGCTCAGCAATGCGGTGGATCAGATTCAGCACAGCAGCCTGTTGTAATGTTTGCTGCTCAATCGCCAGTTCACAGCCAACCTGTACCGCCTCCGGCCCATACTCAGGGATGAGTAGCAACAGTTCCACAAATTCACGATCACCCCCCGGCCGGGCCAGATAGCTGGCTTTCAGTGTTTGCAGGGCATCCGGCAAATCCCAGTCAGCAAAGGGGGCACCATCCCGCAATGCGCCGGGCTTACGTTTCAGCAACGGCACATAATGCCAGGGTTCAAATACGGTTCCGCCCCGACTGAACAGGCGTTGGTGTGTCGCCAGTACCTGTTGTCCATCCGTGATGACTATCCGGTCTGCATAGGCCCGGACTGATACCTGCCGCTGTGCATACTCACAAGGGACGCTGTAACGATTACGGTCGTAGTGGATCAGGCAGGTTTTATGCACCCGGACGGTTTTCTCTACATAGCCATCAAACGCCTGTCCCACCGGACGCAGTGTTGCCTGCTCTTGCTCAAACACATCTTCAATGGTGTGTTCCGGTTGTTCCGGATGAGGCTTTTGGCTTAATGCGGTACACCGGGCTGACAACCAGTCATTCAAAGCGCTCAGATCAACAAAGTCCGGTACCGGAACAAACAGGCTTTTACGGATCACACTGACCTGACGTTCCACCTGGCCTTTCTCCCAGCCTGCTCCGGGGGTGCAGGCCACCGGCTCCACCACATAGTGATTCAGTAAAGACAGAAAGCGCGGATGATAACAGCGTTCTTTGCCTGATTTGATCGTCAGCACCATCGTCTTCGGATTATCGATCACCACCCGTTTCGGCAGCCCCTGATAAAACGCGAAGGCCTTTGAAAACGCATCCAGTACCATCTCTTGCTGTTGACGACGATAAGCAATCACAAAGGGTTTTCGGCTATGACATAAACGAAAATGCGCCACCTGTATTTTCTGACAGACACCCCCCAATATGACCTGCTCCTCACTCCAGTCGAATTGCAGCACATCACCCGCTTCAAAGCGCAGAGGAATGAAAGCCGATGACAGAGAATCTATGGGATCAGAGGCTTTGAGGTGCCGTAAATAGTAGCTCAGGTGGCTGTAAGAACCCCGGAAGCCCTGTTCAACCAATTGCTCATAAAGTCGCTTTTGGGTGCGACGTTCCCGCACCGGACGCTGCCGGTCGATCTCCAGCCACTGTGTTAGCTGTTCCTCCCAGGCACCCAGCACCGGGCGAGCATAAGAACGACTGCGCCGGTAAACCGGTTCCGGCGTTTCTGACAAGTATTTACGAATCGTGTTACGGGACAAGCCGGTAGACCGACTCACTGAACGAATGCTTTCACCACATACCTGAATGCGGTGACGGATTTTTAACGCTGTTTCCATCATGATCACCTGATCGATGCTCCACGCAAATAGCATGGAAATTAACAAATTCAGGTGGGTCAGTTTTTGATAATAATTCGACCCGAAAATGGGTCACTTTTTCATAATAGTTAACAACCTTCCCACCCCATCGCCACCTGAACGACCCCATGAAGCTGATGTAGGGTGTAATCTTCAGGAATCAGCAGGCGCCGCCAAATCATCGGACTAATATCCAGAAGCCGGGTTTTTATCTGTAGGATCGAGTCAGCTGGAACGGTTGTCATACCGGGTACCGGAAACCAAAAGGGGCTGTCTGAGTATGACAGAATTTGTGGTTACGGATTTAGCTCCCCCCGGATTTTGGTATGTATGGACGGCCTTTTATTTGCAAGGCAATTTAAGTATTGGCTTTGGGTTATTTGCAGGTATGTATCCGGCCTGTTTTTTGCGGTCAGTATGCCGCTGGCCTTAATGGAATCCACGGATCAGTTCCCAAATACTTCCACGGCATTGACTGCCTCTACCAAAACGGGGTTGACTAATCCTGGTTTCTAACCGTTTGCCATCACTCTGTTTCCCTTCGCAAATTCAGTCAGGCACTTTTAAACCTGTGCCTGTTAGGTTATCCGGTAACAGCTACTCTCTTTTGTAGTTGGTAAATGTCTCCTCTGGTGAGAACAGCCCAGGCTATACGCGCATTTTTATTAGCCAGAGCGACGGTCGCAGCATTGGGGTGTTTACGTGCTAACAGGCTATCCAGCCAGGGCGAAGGTGCCGCATCCTTCCGGGTTCGCATTCGTACCACAGACCGCGCACCATGTACCAGCAATCGTCGAATATAGCCATCACCTTGTTTGGTGATGCCAGCCAGTTGTTGTTTTCCGCCGGAAGAGTGCTCACGGGGTGTCAGTCCTAACCAGGCAGCAAAAGATCGCCCTGAAGAAAACAGGTGGCCATCACCAATGCTGCCCACAATCGCAGTCGCTGTCAGGGGGCCAATGCCCGGAATGGTCGACAAGCGCTGACAAGCTTCATCCCTTTTGTGCCAGAGCTTAATCCGCTTCTCCAAATCAGCAATGCTGTCATTCAGTGAGGTGATTTGTGTAAATAACATCTGCAAAATACTTTTGGCCTCAGTCGGTATTAAATAACCAGCTTGTTCATTGAGTAAGGTGACCAGCTTATCAACATTCCGCAAACCGTATGCTACAACCACGCCGAATTCAGCCATATGTGCCCTTACCGCATTGACCAGCATGGTACGTTGTTTGACCAGAATTTCACGGCTACGGTGATGCAATAATACCGCTTGTTGATCTGCACTTTTAATGGCTACAAATCGCATATCCGGTCGGGTGACCGCCTCACAAATAGCAGCAGCATCTGCCGCATCGGTCTTGCTTCGTTTCACATACGGTTTGACATATTGCGCGGGCATTAAGCGCACCTCATGGCCCAGTGAGCTGATTTGTCTCCCCCAATAGTGGGAAGAGCCACAGGCCTCCATGCCAATCAGGCAAGGGGAAAGTTCCGACAGGTAAATCAGCAAGCGTTTACGGGACAATTGTTTACGTAAAATAACAGTACCGCTGGCATCAACTCCATGCAACTGAAACACATTCTTGGCAATATCAATTCCTAACGTTACGATAGTCATAGGGGTGGCTCCTCTTAATGGTTTGCTATTTCATCAGCCATTATGGCGCATAATGACGCCGATCAGAGCCATCCCGCCTCTAATCTATGTTGAGGTCAAAGGCGGCGCGGATTGTTGGCAACTAGCGAAGTCTGTTGACATCAATCCGGGTCTAATAAGCCGTCCATACCATTACTTCCCAGAATCGGCGCATTCCGCTTTGGCTGTTTGGGATGGGGTATTGAGTGTAAGAGTATGCTATCGGCTAGATGTGTAGAATGTTTTGCTATCCATGCGGGGGGCTGTCTGAGTATGACGGGCGCTATTGTCGGGCAGTCCCCCTAGATAATTCCGTTGGCTGAGAGTTGCTGAATAGTTGCTTCGTCATACCCCATATCTTGTAATATCGTATCGTTGGCCGAGCCATGCGGTAGTCCCGGAAAACGAACTTTTGCCGGTTGCCCTGTTAAACGGAAAGGTACATTCGGAATAGACAATTCTATACCCGTGGCCGGATCTTCCATGTTGACGAATGTTCCACGCTCTGAGATATGCTGATCGGCATCAATATCTTTCATGGTCATAATCGGGCCTGCGGTGAGTTGTTCCTGACGACAAATAGCTAGTGCTTCATCTTTTGTTTTTGTGGCAAACCAGCCCTGAATAATTTCATTTAGTACCGCACGACTCTCAGGCAAAATGCGGTCATTATTGCTGATAAAGCGGGGATCGTTAATCAAGTCCTCCCGGCCCATCGCGATAGCTAACTTCTCCCAGGGTTTTTGTGAAGAACAGGATAAAGCAATCCACTCATTGTCTTTTGTGCGGTAATTATTACGCGGTGCGGCAGCCCGCAGTTCATTACCAATACGCTCCGGATTTTTACCCGTGAGTTTATAGCCCAGAAACTCTCCGCCTAGAAAGCCAAGCAGGGGTTCATATAATGAGATGTCAATTAGCTGGCCACCTTTTTTACCACGCTCCTGTTGGCGAAGTGCCAGAGTGACTGCCAGCGCCAAATGTACCCCGGCGTTTAAATCAGCCAATGGGTTAGGTGGGCTGATAGGGCCGCCTTCCACTGCGCCATTTAGATATGTAAAACCGCTGTAGGCTTCTGCGATAGTACCAAACCCCGGTTGTCCCGCGTTGGGGCCGGTTACACCATAGCCGGACACTTTGGCTGTTATTAGCCCGGGATTGGCCGCTAGTAATTTGTCTTGTGACAAGCCCAGACGCTCCATGACACCAACACGTACATTTTCTACTAAAACATCTGCTTCCTTGATTAATTTGAAGAAAATGTCCCGACCTTCGGAAGTTTTTAAATTCAGTGTGATCGGTAGCTTATTACGACCGATGACAGCATGGTACGGTTCAATACCTGACTCTTTCAGTGTCCCCCAGCTACGCAAACCGTCGGGAACTCTCGGGTTTTCAATTTTAATAACCTCCGCCCCGGCATCACCGAGTAGTGCCGCAGCATAGGGAGCAGCAACGACTGTTGATATATCAATGACACGGACACCTTCTAATGGTAAATCCTCAAAGCATTCAGGTTGACGTTGTGAGGCGATAAAATCATTCAATTCTTCTTTAGTGCGACGCATATCTTCTCCTATCAGGCTTCCCAGCCGCCAATCGCTTTAACTTCGAGGATATCCTCTAGTCCCCAGTAGCCACCTGTTGGGAGAGTGAAAACTGGGCTCGGTTTTTTGGGGAAGCGAACCTCAAATCTGTGCATCCAAAAAGGCTACAAGTTCTTTTGCGATCTCCGATGCAATTTCAACGTGAAGGAAGTGTCCGCATGCGTGGAAAATCTGAAGTTGAGCCATTGAAATAGCATGCGCCATGAACTCGATTTCAGCGGCTTTCACCATGCGGTCTTCCTGCGCTGCAAGGATCAATGTCGGGACTTGAAGCGCGGGCAACTTTGCGCGCAAGTCCAACTTTGAACACGCAGTGAAATCGTCAAGCAGAACGTTTCCTCCGGCAGACATCATCCTTTGCCGCGTAGTCTTCACAAAGTGCTCTGGCATCGATTCATGCCAACAGGAGCGCGCGATAGAGGCGACGGTATTTTCGGTCTGGTTCTTTAATCCCTCCAGCAATTCGGGTGTGACTGGCATTCGTGCAGCCCCAGCGATCAGGCAGAGTGAGGAAATCCGCTCGCTAGATTGCAGCGCGGCTGACAACACAACTCCGACACCCATTGAGTGCCCCACCAGACAGACGTTCTCTAAACCAAGCGCTTCAATGAACCTGATCACAACTGCGCCGTAACTGTCGATATCACTCAGGCTTTGGCCATCGGATCCACCGTGACCGGGTAGATCGATAGCGAAGACCGGATAAGAATGCAGCGATTGCCCGCCCTGACCGGGCAGAACAGCCGCCGATGATGGAAGACCAAGAGGGGCTGTTGCCTCGGCCACACTCCGCCAAGATTGCGGCCAGTCGAGTCTGGACCCTGCGGCACCGTGCACCAGAATAAGTGTGGGCCGCTGGGGCGTCACTGCAATTCCGTTGGTGCTAAAGCAAATATCTTGCCCGCCGATGCTGACTTTTTGGTTGGCGTATGTCTCAAAGCGAGGGTGAGGCGTCACAACGATCACACCAGCTTGTGCATGGCTTCCAGATCGGTGGAGCCGATCTCGTCTACAATTTTACTGCGCAGTTTTCGCATCGCGCCCAGCCATTTGTCGTAGTTGGCAGATTTGAATTGGATGAATTGTGCGACATCCGCGTGCGGCAAGATCAGGAAGCTTTCCTGCGCAACACCCTCAATCACGGTTTCTGCAAGTGCTTCTGGCGTGATCACACCCGGCAGATCGCTTGATGCGCCTTTATCGGCATACCCCAGCATCGGGGTTGCGACATATTGCGGACAAATGACCGAAACCTTGATCCCGTCACCGCCATGGGTGATCGCGACGGATTCAGCGAACCCAATGGCCGCATGTTTGGTTGCAGAATAGGCCGCATCACCGATTTGGCTCAGCAACCCGGCAGCCGAAGACATCTGCAGCAGATACCCGCTGCCGCGTTCGATCATGCCGGGCAGAACCGCGCGGGCGGCATAGACATGCGCCATCACATGAACGTCCCAGCAAAGGCCCCAGGTGTCATTGCTGGCCGAGGCTGAATGTGATGGCTCGCCTAAACACACACCCGCGTTTGAGCAGAACATATCCACCGGGCCAAAGTGCTGCTCTGCCTGCTGAACCAACACCTGCACATCGGCCTCCTTGGTGACGTCGCATGCCACAGCCAAACCATCAATCGCGGCCGCGGTTGCACGAGCCGCACCTTCGTCCAGATCGGCGACAACAACCTTTGCACCCTCCTTGGCGAACCGAGTGGCTAAGGCCGCACCAATGCCGCGTGCACCGCCGGTGATAATGATCGTCTTATTCTTAAGATCCATGGGACTTTCCTATCGCAAATTTTTACAGAAGAGATGGCAGCCACAGCGCCATCGAGGGAAATGCAATCACAAGGCCGATCATCACGAACATCGCGAAAACGAACGGGATCGCCCCTTTGATTACGTCATTGATTGGTCCGCTTTGGCGGATGGATTGCACAACATAGAGGTTCAGCCCAATAGGCGGTGTGATCAAAGCGGTTTCCAGCAGCAACATCAGCACCACACCGAACCAGATCGGATCGTACCCAAGGGCGACGATCACCGGCACGACAATGGGGGTCGTTGTGATCAACATGGACAGGCTCTCCATGAAACACCCCATCACCAGGTAGATGGCGATAATGATCAACAACACCTGAAACGGGGACAGGCCCAGGCCTTCGATAAAGCTTTGGAATGCGGCAGCGAGACCGATGACGGCAAGCACGAAGTTCAAGAAGGCCGCTGCCAGAATGATCAGCATGATCATCGCTGTTGTCCGCATGGTGCCTTCAAATGATTTCAGAAGCATATCGCGTGTCAGCTTGCCGTTTTTCCACGACAGCAAGAGTGCCGCAAGAACGCCCAGAGAGGCACTTTCCGTTGGCGTCGCCCAACCCGCATAAATGCGGGTATGGCAACGATTCGTGAGAAAATGGGCCATTTCACACTCAAGTCACCAATTTCAACTCATAACATAACTCTCTAATCTCCCGATTCAGATTGACCCAGTAGTCACCAAACCGATTGATATGCTCAGTTAGATACGGACTTAATCGCGCCAAACACTCTGATTCTATCGGTATTCCAGCCTGCTGCGCTTTCAGCAAAACCTGTGTCAGTGATTGTACGTTATGAAAGATCACACAGTTGGCAACCAGATGGTTGTATTTGATCAACTTACGCTGCCGATCCCGATTATTCTCCGACATGACATCATCACCAAAGGCCAACCATTGGGTAAAGTTATTGAATGCCTCACTTTTATTGGTTGCTGCCTGAATCGTGCCGCGTAATTCGGCATCACTCAAATAGCGCAGTAAAAATTCCGTGCGAGCTACTCTCCCCAGTTCCCGCATTGCCTGATACAGCTTATTCTTCCGGCTATAGGTGCCGAGCTTGCGCAACAGTGTTGATGGTGTAATGCGCCCTGCCTTGATTGACAGTACCACTCTCAGTAGATCGGGCAAATGCGTTTCGATTAACTGCCAATCGATGGTATTGTCAAATAGCTGATCGATGTGTTGGTAACGGCTAGTGGAATCAGGCCGGTACAGCTTCAAATCTTTCCAATTACGGATTCTCGGCATCAACTTAATCCCTAATAAGTACGCTAGGCCAAATACGGGTGCACTTTGCGATTGCGTATCACCGTGTACGGTGTCGGGCTGAATGTCTGATTTATTTTTCAGTAAACCATCAAGGATATACACCGCCTCCCACACCCCACAGGGAATAAAGTGACTGAACAGTGCGATATAGGTATCCGACACATGGTAATAACCAATGCCACCATAACCGCCGTAACGGATGTGATATTCCGATAACAAATTTTGTTCATAGACATTCCACTTAGTGCCATCAGCAGAAACAGATTTACCAGTACCCCAGTGCTTAGGCAGACCAAATGTGTTGTAGGCATTGATGATTGAATGAATGGCTTCATCGATCTGTTGCTCAGTAATATGATGATGATCAACCCAGGCAATTTGCCGCCGGTCGATGTATTTAATGGAACGTGCAGTCTGACTTGGCCCCAGATTACAGCCATAGCAAAATGTCGAAATAATATAGCGGCTAGTTGGATCACTGAGTTTGCTGTCATGACCGGAAAGCGGTCGAAAAAACCGTGACCAGTTGAGCCAGTTTTCAGTATCTACCAGAACATCCAACACACTGACTGGTTCGATGGCCTCGCTAATAAAGCGCTCCAGTTTTTTCAATGCTTTTGGTTTCTTTAACTTGCCTGGACGGGTCAAAACGACTTCGCCTTTCTCAAAGCGAACCGACTTATTATCCGGGAATGAAGTATCGGTGGCTTGCGCAACCGTTTCCAGCCAACGTTTCGCCTCAGCTACAAAGGGTTTACCCTCAACTGGCAAACCTATCTGCTCACTGTAATCACCAATCATGCGTTGATACTCCTCCCAGGAGATCAATTGCTCACGATAATCAGCAAATTGGTCGCTACCTACAATGCACAAATCGACGGCGAGCAACTCATCCATCACCTGGGAGAAAACACAAACCTCAAATTGACGACGGTCTATTTTTTCAGGTCGGGTACTGCGGTTAGACAAACCTGTCACCAGCTTCCACCATTTTTCTGATAGCCAAGCAATATCCAGATCACCCAGATTGAGCCATGCAGCCTTACTGTTACGGTGTTCGAGCACAAACTGTAATGCCTGTACTATCGATTGATCCTGACTAGTGGAAGACACCGTGATGTGATCAAACAGAGCGAATAAGGTCTTACGGTGGCTGATATAAAGTGCCCACAAAAATGACAGGTAGTTGTTATCTGCATAGGTATTGTGCTGACGGCATTGAGTAATCAGGGTGTCAGGATCATCACCTATGAGAGATTGCAGAGTCTCCAGTTTGTTTGCTGGAGCAGCATCCTGTTGTAATACCACGACCATATCATGCAGCGTCATAATCAGTTCATCGGTTTGCGCCTGGTGTTTCTGCCGGTACTTCTGCAAGGCTTCTTTGCCCTTGTGATGGATTTTGCGCATTCGCTTGATGAACATCTCGCCCAGATCATCCAGGGTGCGTGCCATACAATCTTTGATTAGCGCTGCCATCAGGGTATAGCGTTTCTGTGCTTGCATAGCCTTCATCCGCCCTGCATCTAAACTACGGGCTTCACGGGCGAAGTGTTGGACTTTGACCACAGGAATGCCGACAAGGGCAGCATCACCAATATTTTGCTGCTTCAACCATTGCAGGCGTTTGACCCAGGCACGGAGTTGAGTAAGAGTGGGCTTATCAGGATCGGTTTTTAGTTGTTCCCATGAAGAGTAATGAGAGCCTTCCTCGACTTCCAACAACTGATTAAGCTGATGATAGCCTGATTCACCGAGTTGTTGGTTGACCTGCTGGTATAGCTGTTGATTGATTTTGCTACGCCACTGGCTCGCCAAACGATCCAGAGTCGTGAATCCAGGCAACTCATAACGCTGACGGATCAGTTCTTCGATGCTGGCGTTGATAATATCTGCCAGAGCTTCTTTGGTCATGGCAGCCTCGGCCATGATTTTCCCT